>CAJQZM010010886.1:0-21869 GCA_907164665.1 Colias nastes | reverse complement strand
CATTGCTTATTTAAGAGTGATTATCAAAACCAATTTGTCTTCAAGCAATCCAACACCCACTTACATGGAAAAAATATTATCTTTTAGTTAGAAAATATCATGGCTAATGCATCAACATGTCACTGTATGACGCTTTCTATCCATATATTTATTTTATTAGTTCTGACATGTTTATTCTAGGGGTGTCACGGCTGAATGATAGTGGATGACATGGATGGGTAAATATGTATTGGAATATGTGTATTTAATATGTAAATTGTGCGAGATATGGATTTTGACAGCCCTTCAGAATTATGTATCGTAAAATAATATGTTCTAATCTGAATTTACTGTGAAAATTGGTTGTTAATTCTTAATGAAGTAAGGTATTTTGTAATAAGTTATTAAAGATTATGAAGTAGGGATGTTTACTGTAAGCAGTATATAGTAGGTATACCTATTTACTTAAAATTACCTCTGATCTTTATTAAATTTTGTTCTACAGAATTAAAGACCTTAAATTTATCTCTTAATCTTACGCTTGTTACGTCTAAATTTATTAAAAAATATTTATCGTCCTTCCAATATCTAATATTCATAAACTTTCTCGATTATTCAAATTCAAAATTGATATTAAAATTGGACCCCACAATTTTTATGTAGGAACATTAATTTACATGATGCAGCTAAGTAATGCCACGTGCTATATTTATGAATATTAATAAACTAAATGCATTGTATATTTTTTGTGGTGACGCACAATTTGAGTACCTAATTTTAAAGGGGACTGCATCGCGTTTTATAAGCCATATGTTCATTAGTTCTGGCTATTGAATTTAAATCATTAATTTTATTAAGGATAGCCCTTATAACTTCCTATTTCTATGCAGTGGCTGACCGTATCAAATTCTATAAAATAATTTGACATTGATTATTCCTTTTCACGTCAGTTTGATATAAAGAAATATTAGGGGTATACGTTTTAATTACACATATGCTTTTTTTAATAAACTACTTCATTTTGTTTGGCTTTATGTGCTTATTTTTATGTTAAACGACGTTTACCCAATATCTGACTTCACTAAACACAGTGCAACCATCCGTTTGCAGGTTAACAAAATACGCCAAAATACCTGCATAAATCAATCAATTGCAAACGGCGACCATCATTCATAGTTAAAAAATATGCCAACCGTAAAAGCACTTTTCATAGACCAATTTTTCCCGCATTAGCCGACCAATCCATCACCAACAAAATCAATTAAGACATGCATTATGTACAAAACAAATTGCATTCGCCACTAATAGCAATCCAGTTAAGTGCATCATTTGTACCGTGGCGTGTGACTGAAGCCATGTGCAGCCTTATTTACATTACCATAAGATCCATATTTCACGCCATTTACACTCAGTGACAGCCCTATATTGATAACAATAGGGTTGACTTTCGCCTAGTTCATTAGTGCTTCATATATTAGTAATCTATCATATGAGTGTCAGCGAAACAAAACTATTTACGAAATGGGAAGTGTTCCGGCAATTAATTATGGAATGTGTCTAAATAAATGAAGTAAGGTAATGGATGGCGGGAATGATTTGTGGAAAATGGTTTAGCTGATGTAGGTGACGTATCTACTGTTCATTTGGGGCTTGTTAGTTTGTGCCCGCATCTGGTTCTTGCGGAAATCTATGAGCTATACAGGAGAAAAGGGTTTTTGTTACAAACACTTACAAAATGTTATAGATATTATAGACTAGGCGTGTAGAAAGAGCAGAATATTACATATTTTACATTGATACGGTGTTCAAAATCTGCACACCAAATTTGAAACAAATCAACAAATCCATCGAGCCATTTTGGAGAGATTATGTTACAAACATCCAAAAGCCTAAATAATATTATCGGTATAGTAGAACATTTCAATAACAGAAAGCTCCCATTTCCTATTACTATAGATATTGGAATGAAACCCGCATAAAATCAAGCAGTAATTAACTTTGCTTGTCACCAATATGTCGAGCTGGCCTGGATTGTTCTACATCTTTTTGTGGAGATAAGTTACCCGCGGCGGAAAATTAAAATTTGCGTCTCGGCAACTGCAAGCGTAATGTTACAAAGTTATTTTAACTAGAGTCTGTGATAATAATAGTGCTTGATTTGAAGGAATTGTATTGTTGGGAAGTTTTTGATGGTATATGCTACTGTTGTCTAATTGCAGAATATACATATACATTATTTTACTCAATATTTAAACGGGTTTCTCTCTTATATTTTTGTCTTTACAAAAGCATTTGAACTTTGAAGTATGGGTATCGTGAAAGGTTCCTTCTAGAAAGAATTAATTGGCATCATATACAAAATAGTAATTCATTTTATTACAAGATAGTGTTTCCTACGGCGTGACTTATAATCGCTTTTAATAAAGAGAATACAAAAACACAAGCTTTTTCCCCGAAAATGTTCAAAGAAAATTTAATAATTAACGTTTTATAGTCGCTTTGATGAATTTCTTTGTGTTTTATCTTCTCCATTTTATATACTTGTATAAACATAATTATTAAAAATTTTAAAGTATGAAGTAAACTCAAGTATTAAATTTAAACAGCGTAGTACCTACACATATTTTTAATTATGTTCAAATCTTGAAATTCCATTCTTATTTCTGGATTTCAATCAGGCTGAACATTGACGACGTTTACAATGCAGATGACCTGGACATCGAATAGTATATGTTTAATACGCAGCCTCAATCGCTATAAGGCTAAGCTATATGCTTGGTATCCAAATAAAAAGCGTCGCTCGGCATAAACCATCTTCATTTTAGTTAAAATCGTTGTATTATGAGTAGCTAAGTAAGATATTAATAAGGCAAGAAATATTTTCATATCAATATCTCCTTGACATATATCCATACATTTTGATTTATAATACGAATACAATATTGTGAAATCGATTATGTAAATGGAAAGTTATTGCACAATTCGACCACACGCGTATCAAATCGCAGAATATTGTGTTTCGTTCTTGATAACCATTGTTTTTCTCAGAAGTCCTCTGGTACCGTTACAGTAACAGTACAAACTGGTAATACGATATCATTGCTAGTTAGAACGTTCGCTATACATTGCTGAGTGGCTATGATTGCTGCCTTTTCTAGCAGCGTAGACGCAGAAATGGTAATGAAAATTTAAAGAATGCGGATTGTGGGATAGACAGTCATTAGATGATTCATGTGAGGATATGTGGAGCCTAACAAGCTATCTTTATATGCAGGAATTTATTAATTGTGATAATACAGTCTTTAATAACTTGAGCTTTATTAAATCATAATTCGTAGTCTATAATACATTTAACCATAATTTAATCTAGTACTATAATAATATTTCTATGTTTATATCTAATTTGAATGGCTTTACGAAACAGGGTAACTTTGAAGATAGGAATGGTTAGGATTAACAATATAACTTTTAACGGCATAGATTTATTCTTTGCCTAAGGGGTTGTCTAGCAAAGAACACTTTCAAGTGATAACGCTGCCCTACTAACTACTCGTATTATACCTTATCCTATTTTATAATAATTTTATGTTGTCTCTTACATAAAACAACAGATTACTAAATAGTAACTACGTAAAACCCCTTTTTGAACAACACTTCGTAAATTAAATAACCATTACTATATTTTCACTACAAAATAAATCCAGCAAGAAATGCGCCAATTTCTTCCAACACGTGATAAACAATGGAAGATGTCAACATCATTCGATAACAGCGGAGGTACGTGCAACGAGGCTATGTGTTATCAAATTCGTTATATCCTGCAGGAAACCAGCTAACGTGGGACTTGCAACTGGCCCTGCGAATTCTTATAACTTATATGTTGTATTCAACTGAAGTGCAGATTATGTACCGTAAATACGTAGGAAATTAATTTCGTGTGTTGTAAACAAAAAAGAAAAGGTGCAGGTTAATATTGTAAAAGTGTTTCTTTATTTGGAATTTCTTCACACTACAAATGAGTTCATTTAAACCAGTTCATTGAAACACAAATTTAAATAATTAGTTCTCAGCAGAATGTATACTTACTATTGCATTTATTTCCATGCAAAAAAAAATCATGTATCCAAACTCTATTCAAGTTGACATCACTTAACTAAAAGTGTTCAGCTACGAATAGAATTCAGCGTTCAGTTCAGAGTTCAGCTACGAATCACATTCTTCATCCGCCTCTAATAATTTAACTTTTCATTAATTTAATTTAAATTTAATTTTTAATTTAATTTAAATTTTCCCTTCCTGTGAACCAGAAACATACACTCCCAAACATGAAGCTCAACTAAAATCCCCAAGTGTGTGTCCAAGTCCCTGGCCATAGCAACACACGTGAAACTAATCTCAGGCAGATTGTCTTCGAGATTACGACGTCCGACGAGACATGATTCTCCTTACATTCGGATTACACTGTGGTACGTCTTGTCGGGATATGCACCTGCCTTTGTAGCTACAGATTGATTACAATCATCGCAGAAAGTTATTTGGTGACAGGCAACTATGGAAAAGAAACATCCGAAACAACAACATATGAAAAATTGTGAAGACATAAGATATAGAAGAATTACACGCCAATAAAAGTATAAACAAATCATGTATATTTGGCGCGGAAAAATGAACCAAGTAATTCTGTTCCGAATTGAAATAGCTAGATAATTCTTCTTAATAGCATTAAAGTATACCTACAACATGTTAAATCAATATAGCTTTAAAACTGGCGTCCAATCCTAAAACTGCCCGTAAATAGTAATACAAAGCCCAAGGATAAGTAGTGCCGTGCTCAATTGAAACTTTAAACTTGGCTAAGCTGGTTTCATTGCCACTACTAGAGTTATATCTCTCGGGACGAAAATAAAATGTCACAACTTGCACTCGTCAAATGCGCTACATGAAAGGTGACCTTATTTGCGAAGAATGGAAGAATACTCTGCTAAATTTGAGACATTGTTCACTTCAACCTCCTAGGGCCCGTTTATGCCAACGAGAATTTTAATACTTTAAATCTAGGGTACCGGGCAACGCTCGAAAAATAGTTGCAACCGACACTTGCGAAAATTCGCAGAAATAAATGCAAAGTCAAAAGGCCTACGATTCTTAGATTGAATGATTTATTCGGTCCGTAGAACCGGCTCGTATTGGAAGGCGTATTTTTATTTGTCGTAAAGGAATTTATGAGTTCATCTCGTTTCTAGGAGTGAGTGTACCTGCCCGTCGCGGACTCCATCTATATTGGCTATAAACCCAATCTTTATATTGTGCCAACGTATTCCCTTTCACGCGTTGAGGTGTTTTCAATTTTGTCGTCAAATATAAGTGGGTGTTGGCGAAATTTAATACCGGTAAAGAGAGCGTGTTGACGTCTCAATAACGTTAGAGGATAGTTGATGTGCGGTTTGTTAAATCTATATAATATGATGAATACGGAAAAATAATTGGGTTCATTTCTGATTGAGCTATCTATTTTTTTTTTTTTGCTATGAACCCAATTACAAATGTAATTATTACTTTTTATATCGAATTAAGATTTAAAATACCTAGGTAAGCGTTTTTTTCTAAATTTCTTCGATGTAATCCTGATTACTTAGCAAACTAAACGGTCCTTTTACGATCATCTGTTATTTTTATGTCCTGCTGATCAAAGTGTACTTGGCTATGCGCAGGAATCGTGAATTATAGATTTGGGGACAAAAAGTTTGATTTACGAACACCTCTTAAGATTTATGCCACGCTCGTTTCACGAATTGAATATATAATGCCCATCTTAAAAGGCTTCGCTCTATCTTCACAGTTGATCTCACGAGGGTCACGATTTGATGCAGCGTTCAAATGTGACCCCAATTCACCGGTAATACGTGTGCTTTTAGCATCCGTATTCACGTACGACTAATACAGTTATCATAATATTTTCTAAAGGACTGATTGGGTGAACTAACTTTGAATGTCATCAGTCTTTGAAATCGTTTTAATGGGTCCCGAAAGATGTGTAAGAACCGTTGTATTTATGCGGTTGTGCATTCTTTAGATTATGGCTTTACTTTATTATTTCGATATTAATTTTGGCCGATGAACCTTTATTTTAGTCACTTTACCGAGTACAAGCTGATGAACTAATCTATCTAGGTAGGTAGAATTATATAATAAATAATATATGGAATATTCAGAGAATTAAAAAGGATTAGATTTATCTGGAACACTAACTTTAAATCGAAAGTAAAGAAATATAAACGCAAGCAAATCCGCAGGAAGAAAATTAGTTCGTCATACGCTGAATAACAAGATACGCGCATGATTGATACTGGAGTTATCATGGAGTTATTCTTGACATAGGACGTTTTTATTAATCCAGAAATATTATAGGTATTTCTATGACGTTATTCGAAAAACGCATAGATTTCCTGGAACCGATACGTTTTGAAATACAGAATGTCCAAATTAATAAGAATACATAGGTAACTTGTTCTATCTAATCATTCCCATCTAAAAGTTTTAGTTGTATATTTACGAGTCCAGACCGATTCCGCACCCCATATATAGTTAACTAGCTTTCCGCCTGCGGCTTCGCCCGCGTTTTCAAAGAAAAACCCGCATAGTTCCCGTTCCCGTGGGATTTCCGGGATAAAACCTAGCCTATGTTACTCGTGGATAATGTAGCTTTCGAATGGTGAAAGAATTTTTAAAATCGGTCCAGTAGTTTATGAGCCTATTCAATTCATACAAACAAACAAACAAAAAATCAAACCTTTCCTCTTTATAATATTAGTATAGATATCATACATGACGTCATAACATAGTTTGTTATATTTATAAGTCCAAACTGATTCCGTATCTTATATTGATATGGTAGATGACGTCATAACATAGTATAAGTTAACACAGTAGGTATTTTAGCATCTTCATACGCGTCATGAAATACAGAATCTAATACGTGATACTAATTCATCTTAATGACGGTGGCGCCGTGACACAGCCTCCTTTGTGAGATCGAAAATAATGGATTACTGCTTAATGCTCATCTCTCGTGACGTCATACTTTGGAATCTAACTGGAGCTCGTTAACTATTTGAAAAAAAAAAACAGATACATTTGAAAAGTAATAATTTTTGTCATTTCTTTCTTTGACCGTTGCTGGACATAGGTCTCGTTTAAAGAGCTCTACGTCTTTTTTGTATTACTTTTTATGTAGACATGAAATATCTAATATTTCTAAACCAATAAAACGTTTCTTAATCAATAAAATAACAGAAAGTTCAACGTATATCATGTACAACATAAATGTACTATCGTGACTTTATCAATTATTATATTTGCATAACATATAAAGATAGAGGTTATTGATTCATTATCAGTGGGTCAATGACCTCGATGTTTAATTTGAGAGCGCTAGATAAATTTGTATTTGATTTTGATGCCCATATTTACTTGGGACGATTGTAAAACTTATATTGTTTCTTGGAAAATTTGTTACGTTACATATAATTGGATACTATAGAATATTGTAATAATAACTAACTGTATATTTTGCAACGCACTTATAATAAACTTCTGTTTTCAAAACCATTTTAAATTTTATACGCTTTTATATAAGCTTTGCAATAAGATTTATGCTATTCCAAACAGACAACCGACAAAACCATTATAACTAAAATATTATTATAAATGTTAAATAACATATTCCGACATAAAACTAGCATCATTCCATTTAATTGAAATAAAACCAGACCATTGTATAATTACGCGAACAGACTTCTGTGGGGACTTATATAATTTTACAATGCTATAAAATTTTAAAACGAATGGAGGGAACTAAAAAAGGTTTTATTTACGCCAACAAAAGAATAAAAGCATAAAAACGAGAAGGTGGCTATAAATTTCTTGTCATAAAGCTAGAAGTATATCGTATTATTCGTACCTATAGTGTTGATGTAAGGCTGGTGGGAAATTGTCGATCTTTATCGAGAATACTTCGAGAATATTCGATTCGTCGCTAACATTTTTGCATAAACTCCATCCCGGACTCGTTTCGTTGATCTGTCAAAGGTTTTAGGATCAACGGAGATAGCAATTGGAAAAAATAATCCAACGAGCCTCTGGTGGAACGATTGTTTGCTTCATATTTATTTCAGTTGAGTTATTTATTGATATTGTAATGAGTTTTTATTGTTTGATTGTACTAAACAAACAATAAACTGGTTTTAAAGCTTAATTATTTTTGAGTAATATAAGCGGATCATGCTGGTGGCAGGGCTCGGAAACCGGTTGAAATTCTTAACCGGTTTCGGTCATTGACCCCAAACCGAAATTGATTTAGGTTAAAGGTTGCACTTTACCGGTTTTTACCGGTTTATGCGAAATACCGGTTTTTCATTAATATTGGTTTTGGTGGTGAAAATTAACCGGTTAAAACCAAGTTCCATAAGGATCCTCGGCCCCCGCTACCCTCGCTCGACAAGCCTGGACGTTGCGAGGTCATTTAGTTACAAAATTCTTAAAATCACACTCAAGTTCGCAACGTCGTACTGCAGGACTACAAGGACTGAAATTTGGCAACGAAGGAAGAATAACAGAGGCGAGTCTATTTTGAATTAAATATATTGACGCAATTTTAACTAGCTTCCGTCTTTACTTTATTTAGTTATTTCTTCCAGGATTAAAGCGAAGCAAATCTCCGTATCCTTTTGATTCAGAAGATTTACGATTGGAAGCGCCCTGCATCTCCATCTTTGCTGAAACCAAATATGTGTACTTCGGAGCAGAGGCGGCTCGTCCTAAGGAGCGCTGGTGCAGTGAACTCCCATAAATAATTATAATAAAGTTATACCTGCTCATTCATTTAATAATTGATATCACTATTTAAAATCTATCGTAAAAACTCCAATATTAATATGAATAAAATAAGTACAAAAAAACGAGATGGAATAACTGCACAAATGGAAGAGTTCATGATAAGAGTCAGAGATAATGATAGTGATTCTTATTCTTCATTCGCGGCTGAACGCGACTTTTAGATTTAATATGATACTGTTGATAAAACAAAATTTAATTGTAGTTTATTATGATTTTTCTTACTTTCACTCGGTGTTCTTTTTTTTCTATCTGTATCACTTAACTGTACTAGATTACATAAACATAATAATAAAAAGATGAAGAGTTTGTTCTTTTTTCCTCGTAAAAGAAAATAATAAGACGTAACGCGCGAAACGGAGCTTACGGAGCGCTCTCGATTGCGCTCCTATGAAACAAGATTCAGTACATTGCCTAAATACGAAATCCAATAAGAGTGAAAGAGAAATTTCGCCACAGTCCTGCGCGTGAAACAAAAGATTTACTATGGAAAAATAGCAATTTTCGGAGCGCCGCGCCGCTCACACGCGACGTTGCCGACGCGACGCGGCCGCATCGCATGACAGCAGCAATTGCGCGCGACGTTGCCACTCCTATATTATAAACAAACACTATGAGTACGCTCGCGAATGCAAATTCGGGGATTTTCTAATTATTAATTGATAATCATTGAATTTGTTTTGAAATAGCCTGTACTTTATAATTTTTAGTGTTTAAATATTTTATAATGTGGTGCTCATTATTTTTTTGTAATAAATTATCCCGCTTACGCTATTGTACTTTCGTTGTTTTATTTCAAGTGAACACCTTCGGAGAAAAACGAAGTCAAAGTAGAAGTCGTGTCCAAACAAGAAAATAAAATATGTTTGTCTTGTTCAGAACATTCTAAAGTAGAAATAGATCAATTAATTTTGATCATTTCATGAAAAAAACCGTACGTTTAATTGCCCATATCGAGAAACGATTTCTTATTATTGATCTGCTCAAACCACATCATGATGTGGCCAATAGACATTCAACCATTTCATGAAATGCGACCATTTCGTGAAATGATCAATCATTTCATGAAATGAGCAAATCTACGATATGGCTACGACATCACTATAACTTGTGGCAAGCGTTAAAAAATGAGGCAAAAATAATAAAGGAATTAACCGGTTAATTTGGGTGTCAAAACCGTTTGTGCAGAAGTAACCGGTAACCCTAATCATTTGGGTTACATAAAAACAGTTCACTTGTTTAACCGGTAAATGAAGGAACGATATATTTACCGGTATATAATCTAAATTAACCGCTCTTTTCAAACCGGTTCCGAGCCCTGGCTGGTGGTATTCATGCAAGGGTATACCGAGGCTTTTAGTCAAAATCACTGTTATTCGTTAAAAATAATACACTAAGCTCTGTGTAGTGAACTGGTAAAATTTCATAACCGATTTATATAGATCAAACG
Organism: Colias nastes; assembly: GCA_907164665.1. Lineage (NCBI taxonomy): Eukaryota > Metazoa > Arthropoda > Insecta > Lepidoptera > Pieridae > Colias > Colias nastes. The sequence goes on along the minus strand of CAJQZM010010886.1, from coordinate 11,548 downwards.
GTTCAAGTGCACGTGGTAATCTGATTTGCGAAGCTATGTCCTGAATTCAATTCACGTTCCCCTTTAGGGTCCAACAACAGAAAACATTTTGTACTAAATCAGAAAATTTCTTGTAGAATACGAGAAAATTTCTTATAGATTTAAATAAAAAATAAATAAAATAAAATTCATTTAATTCAGGCAACATAGCCCATAAAGTGTTAGTAAAATCTTATCCTAGTGTTAGTATTACAATTACCTATTACGATTACGAATTACCGATTTGATCCATATCGTTTGTTATTGTTTGAAATGTTTTAAACGTTATTCAATCTGCAATGTACCTAATTGTAGCGTTATTTTATAGACCTATAATTGCAAACATCGCATCTGTAAAAAACATTAATGGTTAACCATTTAAATGAGCTTATTTGTAAAATGATGAACACTGACTATGTTTCAATATTAAAAATGAAAGAATAACCATTTCAGTCCGGTTTTTAAAACAATGATTACCATTCAGTATCAATTCACACATACGTATCTTTTATTTACACTTGAATCATCGCGGTTCATCGCCTCGTAATCAACGGTAAAATTGTTACTGTGAAAATCTGTTTGTATGTTCTTATTTCTTTCACGTTGCAACGCAGGGATTAATGGTATGTTTTTTTGTGTCCGGAGATAGTTAGGAAGCTAGAGAGTAATACAGTAGTAACACTAGATGGTGGCATAGACTGCTTTGTAATTTCCTTCACTACGTCGGTGAAGCCGCGGTCAAAAGCTAGTATTCATACAGGCGATTGGGTTAACCTCTTTCCAGTCCCATGACTGGCTCGCAGTGGACTATAAAGGCACGTTTCCGAAGAATGTGCATTGTGCCAAGACTCATTGGACAGCTCCGTTTGATCAATTTGCTGGGTCCATCCCGGTGACGTATCATCGCCTTTTCTAGAACTTTCCAGTGGAAATGTGTTAATATGTCTTTCGGTAAATCAGGGTAAAAATTGACACAAAGTGGTATATCGATATGTTGCCATGTGAATGTGCACATGCAAAATGTATGTGAGGATGTTCTTCAACAAATTAGGGTAAAATCGACGTAGAAGGTGTTGTACCAATATTATGTCATGTAAACGTGCACATGCAAATGTATAGCAAAGATGCAGTGTTAATATTTTTCTTTTTGTAGAACAGAAGTCCTACAGGAAATCATAATACATTAAACTTTGATATTAATATATTAAAACCCTTTTAATTATCTTTATTACAACTCTGAATAATTTCTCGTATTTCTAACATCCTAAGTAATTATCCAACACAAATATGAAACATTAACTCCGCTATTATTTCACAGCAAGCAGTTATTTAAAACTAGTTTAAACAAGGAAACGTTTGACGAACGTAACCTACTTTTAATCGTGTAATAATATTTACGTTTCTCATTTGCACCGCATTTGATAAAGTTCCGAGAAATCGTGATTCATTCATCCGCCCCGAGAAATTTGGGCAGTCGTAAAAGTAACCCAAATCATGGGGATTTTATCCGATTGCATCGTTAAAAACAGTTACTTGATCCTTTGTGAATGAGCTTAAATTAATTTGCAATGCAAATCTACAGTTACTCACGTACCATGGCTTTATTAATCCTTGAGTATAAGTCTATTATATTATAGTAATCAATTAGTTATACATGCCAATTGAAACCATAAAAGCCTATTTCTTTTCCAAAAAAGGAACCCTGTCGAACTACACCATTATTATGTCCTGGCAGTGTCACGTTTTCAATAATCCATTAGACATTTTAGACAAGGGTCCGAATTCCGTTGACCTCTAGTCCTTCGAGTCTGATGCATGACCGGGGCGGACCAGATGTTTCTTGTGCTGAGTCACCAACCAGTCCTATGAGCATGCGTATACCTTTTAATTTATCTGGTTTGGTCGTGATTTATAGTAATAGGTAAAGTTTTATTAAAGGTGCTGGAATGTTGTGTAAAAGCGTAGAATTTATTTTGTATGTCATTACCAGTCAATGCATTAAAGGTATAAAAAGCTAATAATAATTACAGGTTTTGACTAATTTCTTATACTCGCTAATGATATGTTTCATTCATATCGTCGATTTATTATAAATTATTTATATTAACCGCTTTCTGGTTAGGCGTTTATTTGAGAGGTCATAAATTCAAACGTCAGTATTGTCATAAAAATCCGTGTAAGTCATGTAATTTAATTAAGAAAACTGGCCAATATTTTATCACGATAGTTACAAGTAAAAACTTGGAGCAAAATAAATAAGAGTGGCAATATCTTACATCAGTATTAACATAACTGGGGTAAAACGCAGCATTCCCGAAGTTGGGCCTTGAATTTGAACTGGTTTGCACGGGTGTTTCGCAAATTCCAGCAAACCAGTTCGGGACGCTCAAATTCCTTATTGAAGTATGTTGATCTAGAAGTTTCTAGCGCTAGTACCATGGCTGACATGTCATTTCATAGTTTGATTGTATGTGAAGTCAATATTTGAGAACGTATATTACAGTGTCGAATGCATCATTGGAGATTATCGTGAGTATCGTATGAGTTATCAAATTCTACTTTATTGTGCTTGCAATAAGCTAGCAGTGAGCTTTCAATTCGTGATATTCGATTAAAAAGTCATAACAAAAGAAACATTCATATCGACGAAGAAACGATAAAACAGGACACTATATTTTAGCTTCCATTCCGCGTACCTATCCAACAAAATATCAGACACAAATAAAAATAGTGAAGTACCTATATGAAGTATATGTAGCTTAATGTTATATTATGTTATATTGTGTGCACCTGTTTGTAAGACAGTCTTGAATACACCTTATAACCGAACGGTTGTTTCATTTGAACTCCAAGCCTCTACCCATACTTCAATATCAATTCCAAATTTCACGTAGGCATACATCAGACATGCAAAAGGCACAAAAGCCGGGAGATAAAGTGGTCCACGGCAAAGCTGTCCAAATCGATTGTACACACGATATTGGTCGAACACCTGACTATCGACAGGTGTGAGCCATCTGCCTTTATTTGGCTTCATTTTTTAGGCTCTTTCCTTTTTATGCGTCTGCTATTGGTCCTATGAGCCCTATAGATGGTGCATTCTTAATGCAATCTCGATCGCATTGATTTTATTATAATGCAGCTGATGTTTATTTATTCGTCTGGTCAGGTATGAGAAAGTTTTATATTCATCGTCAAAATATGGTACAGGAAAATCATCTTTAAAGCCTTTAGAAGTCTAATAATAATGGGACATTTTGGCATATGATTAATATTTTAATTACTTCCTTGAATTATTATTTCCAGTATCTATTACAATTACTACTAGGGGGGAAGAACAGTATTTTTTTTACTTTGTAGTATACTTTACACATTTACGTGTGCGTACTTACTATTTAGCTATTTTGTAAAATATTTAACATCAGAGAGATGAAAGATTTATAACGACAAAGACACGAGAATTTCACATCACCCAAAATATGTGTATGGAATATTCTGACAAATTTTTAATTTTTCACGCTCGAAGGACCAACCTAATGTTACAATATCTAATTTTCGTAACATAAAGGCCCCTGTCAAACATCAAAGTTCTTTGTGATAATAATGGGCGATATTAATTAAATTTATGCTAACGAGACAGTCGGATGTCCCAGTTTCCTGCTTGTCAATAATACTTGTACCATTTTGTAGATATAAAGCTTTCTGTATTTTCAAAGTGAAATTTTTCGTGCATAAATTTGTCCTTAAATAGGTGGGTAGCGTTTATGTGAATGAAACAACATTTTAGCTCGAACTGCTTTTATAATAACTTATTTCACATGCGGAATTATCACTATTGTCAGAGCTATAAGCAGTCTTTTTGTTTGTTGCTTTTGAGTTGAAGTATAGTTTAATACTGTTATTTTACGTTATGAGACAATTTTATTTTTATTATTTTCTTTTCATTGAATTATTCTTCACTATCTATAATCACACCAATTTTGCTACCTACTACAATTTTAACATTATTTATGTCTCAACCATTCATATTTGATACAAAGTCAGTCATCTCGGGTCTAATATATAAATTCTTTGTTACAGGTAAGCGTGCGTCATCGATGAGACACTGCACAGGAATGCAGTTGTTAGTACCGCCGGTCAAGGCAGTACTTCTCCTTTTATGTTGCCAATATTGACCTTAGGTGGTATAATTTAAAGTATATCAAATTTAGCTCCTTAATTGTTAATTAATGCAGGAAATGTTAGAAACAACGTTAACGATTAGTGAATAGATTTTCTTGTGATATATCCCCGAATAGATATAAAAAGTCATAGAACAGAAAGTCATTTATAAAACTAAATTTCAAACAAGCTGAAGATCATCATCTAGTAGTCAGGTTAACATTCCCGCTAGCGAAAAAAGTCACCTATCAGTTATGACTAATTGCATACCTCAAAAACCAAGTATAAAATAAATTTTTGAGTACCTATCAATAGCCACGTGCTAAACTATATTAGTATTGTTCAATAGTTGAATACTCCATGATAGCATTGAATGGTCCGATTTACTCTCAGATAGCCTTATTGTCTGACCATTGTCCATCTCCACTGCTCCACTGACACGCTTCATCGGCTAAGAACTACGACTTTAATATGTTAAAACATAACATATTTTAAAGAATACAATTTATATGAAAATTAGGGTAGTTATGAAAATTTTAGATTTCTTAAAGAAATAATATGGTTCACTGCCAAGCTGTATAAATTTAATAAATTAAATATTAATACAGGAAGGAAAAGGAATAATGTATAAACGCGCTTAATGAGTTCTGCATAAATATACAAATCATAAAGCAGAATAAAAGCTTTGATTTGGTACTATCAATAATACTGCATAACATTTTCTAACGGACTCGCATCAAATCCATTAACTCTATAGATGGCATTAATCACTCAATAAACATTTTTTTTTTTAATTAAAATCCTTTGAATCCCGTAAAATCAGAATTCAATAATATTTGCGACATTGATGATATTAATAGCCTTGTTAGTCCGAATTCTTTTTATCGGAACATAAAATAACAAAATACCAGAGAGTAAACCACATTTATACCGAACTCGTTCCATGTATTGAAATAAATATAATGCAAAATGAAAATAAATGAAAAAATATTAGTGTGCATGTCATCGCAAGGAAAAATGAAATACAACTTTTGATTGCTGAGTAAAAATATTCCGCAATTTCAGGAATGACATTTTGCACAGATATAAATTTTTACGTAGAATATTTAAAGAGTTTTTTTTATATTTATGTTTCGTTGTAAATTTGTTGTGTTTTACTAAAATGCTGTTAATTGAATATGACGGTTTATAAAGGCTAAATTTAACTATTTGAACTGGTTGTTAATTTTGAAGTTTATAATATGATTCTTGTTTTTGCAAAATAACTTTTCTTAACGATTCATATTATAACATTTTAATCAAATCGTAAATTATTATGTATTATAAACTGTATTGTTATACATAAGTTAAAAAGCACTTATTTACTGCATTTGTTTTGCGTGCATGTTTCTGACATACATTATCTACGTTATTTATAACGTCGCAATGAACTTTTATTAGTTTTGTCAAAAACATCAACATAAATTGCTTATTAAATCGAGCATTATAATACAGCTGCACTAAAAATATTTCAAGACTAGTGAAATTTTTAATTGAAATTGAACCTAATTATCGCTCACAAAAACGAAACTTAAATTCTATTATCATGAAGCATTAATTTTTTCATTATTTACATTTTCTGTAGGTTTAGTTCAGAAGTTTCATAGATTGAATGTTAACTGCATTCAGCGCAAGACACTATCACAAACCATACAAAAAAGTAGTAATATCATACCACCCTGGAGGACACCAAGCAATCCCCTTACACCAGGATATGTATAAATCATCGGTCAAGATACGTTGCCAACGACCATACAGGAAACTACGAAACCGTTCAATTACCGCAGGAGATTAACCGATAGATCGAACGAAAGATAGCAAAATCCCAACGTCTACATTGTTAAAGGCGTTGCTAAAATCTTAAAGACACGTAGTGATGTGTTTTCGTCATCGGCCACTAATTAAAGCTCAAACAACACCGGGGTAACCTGTTTAGTTAAATAAAGAAGAATTGTGCATTCAAGTAGTTGAAGCGACATCTGGCAACCTCAAATTACGTTATTTATTGCCTCTTGAAGATCACCTTACAGTGATTATACCACGTGGGAGTAATTTGTATTATAGGTTTGGATTTCGGTTTAAATGTAATAGCGTTCTGTTCCTTTTTTGTCTCCCTTGATCTCGTGTTTACCTTACTATTCACGTGTGGTGTGCCTACGTATAAACCTACGTAATGGTGTGAAATTTATCAATAAAATTCATTATTTCGCTTATTATAAATGTATTGATGATGGAAGTAAGAAAAATGGGATGATGATTATTATCAGTATATTCGTTATTGTTTGAAACTTGGTACAATTTTTTGTATGTACTTACTATCATTTCATCATATAAATATAATAGATCATTTAATATAGTTTTGTGTAATATTGAAATATTAACTAATAAAGGCTCATTACAACATATTAATGATCATAGTTCATTTCATTCAGTGAGTAGGTACTCAACATTGTTTAGTAATCGTAATTAAAATAATATGATAATGTTCATGAACCTTGAAACTTCAAAATTTTCTGCAAACAACGTCAGGGTAAATACCAGTGAATATCCAAAAGCACATTCACTCAACAAGACGATACAATTGAGCCTTTATACAAACAACTTGACGCTTAACACTCACATTAACGAATGTTTATTTTGTTAAGTGGAAGCTTAGGGATAATTATTGTTATTGTTCGCTCGAAACATGAACACGTGCCCGTAATATTCAAAATTAATACGTCGAGACCGATAAACTTGATATGTTTTTATTTTCATTAGACGTTGTTAGTCAGATTGATGAATTGAATTTTGTGGCATAAAATAGAAATGCAAGCAACATAAAATAATTATTTCCGTGCATTGATGCCAGGGGAATTCGGTTTCAGTGATATTTAATGATAGAGACTGCTCAGTTTTATTTTTATTCAGTGTAATAAAGTCGCTTGTTAAACTTTGCGATGCTCTATTGTCAGATAATTTGACTGTCTTACTTTTAAAATAAACAAGAATAGACTTTCTCCAGACGCAACTAAGTTTATTTTTACCAAGCATGTTTATATACTGACCCCATCTGGTATTAACAGTGCATTTTACATCGTATCCGATGCCTGTTTCCAATAAAACAATGATTAACTCCATACTGCCAGAACGTGACCAGAATTTAGCATCCAATTTTATACGCGAGCGTAAAAACTCATGCATTCATAACCCTACTATATTCACACAGAATACCTTATAGCGGTACAATAAATTTTGTATACTGGTGATTTGATTTTGTACTGATATGAGTCTATTTTAGTCTGTGGTGTTAGTCGGACACATTTCGAATGAGGGCTGTGTTTACATACTCTTTCGTTATGTGCTAAATGTGACGGTAATAAATTACAGTTGACCGAATTTTATCCTTTTTAAAATGCTTTTGTGATTCAAATTCTGCTGAATATTTTCACAGCAGCAATCGAAGTGACAGTTCTAATTTCCGCCGCAATCATTTTATACAGAATTCTTTTGAAATTCACTTCTAAAATGAAATAACTTTTATAGATCTTTGTCAGACCGGAATATAAAGCTGAGTTTTGAATCATTCTACACTAATTTGTATTTGCCTATCCACATTCAAATCACAATTTTATCAACCGCAGCCTGACGTTAATCCATCGATTTCTCTCGAATTTGATATCAAAGTACTTGATACTCATAGTCTATTAATTAGTTAGTGTTTACGTGGGAACGATTTAACAGGTCTACTGGGGATCCATTAAGAGCAAGGATTATCCTAGCCCCTTGCGTGTTACTTATTAGCAAGGGTGAACTTTGTGTTTACCTAATCCTGATTTATAATTATTGGCAAATTGCGTAATACAAGGTTACTATTGTTGGGGGTGTTAATGGAATTTTTGAAGAGATTATAATCGAGATTTGATCCGTAGACATAATCGTATTAAATTGAGGATTAAAAGGAGAAAAATTAAAGGCAACAAAACAAATTGTTTTCCATCAAAATACCAGTAAACTTTAATCTGACTAACTCAATATTCAAAACTCTACCGTATAAAGTATAAATTATGGCACAAATTATCCCAGAAACAAAATAAAAACCGTTCATTTAATGCAACATTAAGAGCTCATTTAAACATTACACCAAATTGGTCAAAACGTATTGAAATATTTAACATTGCAACAAATTCAAATTACGTTTTCATTCCACATAGAGCGCTAATTAAACCAATTATTAACTCTCCGAGCTATCTAAATTTAAAATGTTATAACAAACTTCACCTTACATAGTTGCAATTACAGTTAATTAAGTATCACATATTATGTAGGATGCAGGTTCAGAAGCTTTAATTAAAACTACTGGGATAGCGTTTTCGTGTCTCCATTTTGTTTTCATTACCATTAAACAGTGTTCGATTTATCTTCGTTATTCCGTAATGGTCTGTGTTCGACTCATTATGGAGCTAATATTGAGTTGCAGTTGGAAAATCTTAACGAAATAATGGTCTTTTAACTGGAAATATTTTCTCTCTAATGTTTGTTGTTTCTTCTTTAGCAGAAGTAAGTTTGATTGCATTAGTATTATACAACTACGTACTTATGGAAGGTTTGTGTATCTATTAAAAATAGATTATTGTCTCTTAACTGCTTTTCAAATTAGTTCGTTTCAACAAGAATGCCTACACTAGACACAAGATATATAAGAAATATTTTTCGTAGTTTTAAATTAATATCACTTATAGTTATTGTAGTTCTATTAATAATAATACCTTAACATATTATTTTTGTTTTTATACAAATATATTATGTACCTACCTATAAAAAAATATTGTAAGACTGATCAGTTTCTTACAGTAAATTTTAAATTTAAAACTTCATTACTATTCGTAGCTCATCCTACCCTATATTAAAAATACATTTCAATATAAGAGTGGGACATTAATAAATATACAATAATCCCGCTATATTCAGAAAATTATCATAAAAGACGTCGAACACTTAAAATTCCGATTGTACTAAACGCCATTAGCTTAACACAAATCTCTGTCAAACTTATGTCAGTGGAATTTATGAAGTCATTTATTAATGGCCGTAAAGGTTCATAAATTATTCATTATTAGCTGTTACGTTAGCTTTGGCTTGCTTCTTGAGCGATTTGTTGATGGGTTGTAAATTGTTGGGAATTTTATTGCTACGAGGCAAATAAAAGTCGAGTTTACAAATGTATTGTCTGCTATACGAAGTTTCTTAGGCATCAGTATATTTAATACTGTATATTGAACGTTTTTATGTATATCTGTGGTAAGACTATTGGCAATCAATTCTTTTAAGAATTTTGATAATTAGGTATATCCTGCCCGCGACCGGGTATCTGAAATTTAGGTTATATTTTCTATGAATTTTAGGCCCTTTATTTCGTTGAGCCAAATTGATACCCTTTTCAATTCTTTAAGACTTAGTCATCTTTCTTTTGACCCTTTTTATACCTTGATTTCATTAGGCACAGTGTTAATGCATTTACCGCTCGCGAAAGATATTCTTTCTTCAATGAAAGAAGTAAGATTTGTCGTTAAGGCCTGTTGTTTTTCAGAAAGTTTCAAAATTTTTTTGTTCGAAAAATGCGTGGCCGAACTCAAGCGATATAAGTATTATCGCTCTAAGGAATTTGGTAACTACAGCTACGCGACAAGACGCGGTTTCGAATTCCACCTCATAATCTAGTTTTCGATTCTTTATTTCATATATTAATAAGCATTTTAATGCTACAAATGAAAAATTAATTCATATTTAAATCAAATGCTGTCTTACATCTGAATACTAACCTACTTAAAAAGACACATTCCGAGTGATGATTCACACACACACCCACTGCTAATTCATAGTGATAATACACATAGCCACCCACACGCATGCAGTATGCACAGATACGTTGATGAGTCACACACACATAGACACCCAAACACATACACATATGTTGATGAGTCACACACACACACACATAATATACAACTCACACACACATACAAATAACACTTTCCCTCGCAAACAGCGACCCGTGACCATCGATGGGCGGCGAACTGGGACGTCCATGGGAACAAGGGAAGTGTGGTAACACCTAAATGATTACCTTTTTTGTATTCATGGACTCAGTAATCGAAATTGTTTTATATTTACACACGCATTTTTGTTTTTTCAATTGGTATTTGTTTTTTGAAATATCTCTTGGTATAAAATTGTTTTCCATTGTTTGTTAGATACCTATTATGAATACCGCCGCGCTGGTGCAAACATAAGTTATTACTGTTAGTTGCAATACTTTACTCATGTTAAATTATATCGAGCAACTATTGCTTCATTTAAATAATGCTGGCTTTAACATCTCTATATAATTTCCCGTTTAAATTTCCCGGGAAATAATATACTTAGAGATGTTAATGATTTGAAATCAAAATTATCTGCCTGTATTCACAAAACCACGTACTCTAGTGGTTTTGATTAAAATCTCTCTAAATAAAACGTTATCACGTTTAATGTTGCAACCGTTCCTTATCTCAGACATAACAAACGCACGCAACTGTTACGTACAATTAAAATGCCTTATAAAACAATATTAACATTTACTTCGCTGTGGGTTGATAAATCTTTCCCAGTCTTTTCCCGACTGCGACAAATTAATTAGGCCTATGAAGAAACCGCTTTTACCAATCCTAAAACAATTTATCTTAAGGTACGCTATTTGAGCTTTTTGTACCCGATGATTGTTTTTGTACGTTTTGTAAATAAAAGGGAAGCAAAATATTTGTGTTTAGTAAAACATTACTGAGATAAAGCTACAGCTACAGCTGTTTACAACTATTGAAACATTGCAGAATAAATAGATATGAAAAGATATTTGATCAGCAAGGAATTTAAATCAATATTTATTTTCATAAATTTCTATGTTATGAATTAAATATGTCACCGCCAAAGTTTTCGATAACAAAATATATGCCTGCTTAATCCTAAATAATCTCTGACAGGCCACTCTTCACTGTATTTTAAATATTCAATGTTATTCGTGGCTGTAAAAATAGTATGGAATTTATGCATATTTAAATATGAAACGTTTGATGAAGTTCATAAGCTTTCAGCGGAATAAAATGGTACCAATAATAACAATATTTAATCGCCCCGGATTGGCGGAAAACTTGGGTTCGAATCCCTGATCGAAATTTTTATATTCTATATGATCCATTGAAATGTTACATTTTTTAGCCCTAACCTTGCATTTTTTAGAGGACGCAATTTTGTTTTTTTGATGTGTAGGGGGGGTCAGTGTGAAGCTAAAACCAAGTTTGTGGGGTCGCCACCC
>CAJQZM010010885.1:0-13193 GCA_907164665.1 Colias nastes | reverse complement strand
AGGTGAAAAATTAATTCACTGTTCATTACTTTTGTGTTATACAATAAATAGTTCTTGTAGTAACGAACGGCCAAGCCACATATTTTGACTAAGGTGTAGAGTTTGTGAAGTTAGGCCTTGTAGAGTTAGGGCGTGTAGTGTTAGAAGCTTGGCTCTACATGAGATCTGAAAACTTTTTGACAGTGCGAGTCATATGGGCTCGTCTTGGCAACATTTTACATGAAAATGTTTTTGGTGGGATAAATGTATTCTGCAATGTATTATGAAACAATTTCAAAGAAATTATTGCATTTATGACATTTGAATTGACATAATAGAAATCTGCGTAGTTTCAACAACGCATTATTTCAATGTAACTTTAAAAAACTCGTTCTTAGTATTTTCAGTAGTTATTTATGGCAATAAAGAAATGAAAATACATAAATACTTTTATAAATGTGTGAACTTAAAACTTACACCGTATCATAAAAAATATGAAAAAGTATTATTAGGTAGTTCTTGATTTAGTCTATCTAAGTCTCGTGATTTAATTCTTTGACCTATTGTATAGGAAAGTTTATTATTAGGTACGTTGATTTAAAAGTAAATGATACGGTATTCATTCCATACAAAACAATGGAACTTTCTTAAGATATGTATTAACGAACAAAACCGCCATTTTAATTAGAAAAGACTCAGTGCATTGTTACAAAGCTTTTAATTCGCTATTGTTATTTTCTTTCTCAATAAATTAACCGTTTAACGGTTACTATCTTTCTATTTTAATTTATTTTCACATTAAATAACTATCGACACGACGATGGAACTAGTTTAAAATCACTAAAAAAATCTTTTCAAACTGCATAAATGTCACGAGAAAAAAAAACGAGAAGGTCACCTTAAATTCCGACTATACTACAAAAGCATTTATCCGAGGTTCGTAGCCATTTAAATTCAACCTCAACATCTAAAAATATATACCTAGAACACGATGTGATAACACGGTGACCTATTTCACAGAACTTTTGGCTCGGAGCATCTCATTTCAATTGTAAGCTATTGTATTTACCTCAAATGTTCTTTAGTGTCTACGGCATATAATACATTTTCCTACTTTCCGATTCTGAGTATACTCGTAGGCCATGTATTGCGAACCCTCACATTTCTAATTCAATTCTGCAGCGAGAATATTGTCATCTCCTCCGGTCTCTAACAATGTTATAGATACAGAATCTATTTATGCTGATTCGGATTGCTTTCATTGTTTCATGTAACGTTCTCTCCAGTACTTACGGCTTTTTCAAATATATTCGCTTGAGAACCTTCTAGAATTTCATTTATAAACGCTCGCTTTGTTTTTGTTTAGATACTGCAGTATTTTCCTAGATTACAATATTACAATTCCAATGTTGTGTTACAAGACTGTTTTACAATATTGCAGATTGCAATTTCAAAGATATTTCTTCTATTGTACGAATTAAAGAAATATTAGATGTAGCATTTTATTTAAAAGTATTTTGTTATTTTTTTTTTATTCATATTAAATCTTTTAAAAACGATTAAATGTCTTTAACCTTCTCAACTAAGTTTATGCTTGCTTATTACATACCTTATTACATACCTTATTACATTGCCTTCCTCGATAAATGGGCTATCTAACACCGAAATAATTTTTCAAATCGGACCAGTAGTTCCTGAGATTAGCGCGTTCAAACAAACAAACTCTTAAGCTTTATAATATTAGTATATATATTTTTTAACATTTTTATCAGTGAGTTAAAACTCGAATTACTAAACAAATAGCTGGTAGCCCTATCCCATATTAGTAGTTATAAATTCATAAAAGTTGCCAGCCCTATCAGTTGTAACATACGTCTGTTTACATAAACCTGTCGACGTTTGCTTTAATAATTTTATTGTTGAGCGAGCAGGGGTGAGGTGTGATTTCATACATTCTTAATTTAACAAGAATGTAAGCACATTTTCCGACGTATTATGACACTGTTTTTGTGTGGTTTTCTGTTTTCACGTAACAAATTATCAATTTATTTTGCTTTCTTGGCTTTTAAATTTTGTTTTACGATTAATGTAAGCTGTTTTGGTTTTTCTTTTTTGAACATAATGATTTTATGTAAAGTTGTAGTATCGAAACATTTAAAAATGGTTTCCTATTTATGCAATTTAGCGGTGGACTATGTTTGTAAACAACTCTTAGGATAATTTTTCATCTATACTAATATTATAAAGCTGAAGAGTTTGTTTGTTTGTTTGTATGTTTGTTTGAACGCGCTAATTTCAGGAACTACTGGTCCGATTTGAAAAATTCTTTCGGTGTTAGATAACCCATTCATTCGAAGCCACGCGGGCGAAACCGCGGAGCGCAGCTAGTTTGTCTATAATATCAACACAAACTCTACACTAGTTGTACAATAATTACCATTACGAATATTAAAACGTTCAACTTAACACTCTTAATTGAAAAAAGCATATATATTTTTATTAAAAGAGTTGTCTGTTTGAAAAATTATCCCGGGGATTGGAAACTTTCTCGTGTCATGCGTTGTAAAGCTCTTGATTAATTGCCGGTCATACTGTCAGCTCGTTTACATTTTCTAGGAATATCTAAATCTTTTAAAGAGCATTATTTTAACGGAGTAACTAGATCGTTTTAATCATTTCAATTGTATATTTAAATACGAGGAGAAAAGGTTTTGTGTTTATGGGAAAGCACTGACTCAATATGTTGATAAAATTAATAATCTTAATCTTAATACTATTATAAAGGCGAAAGTTTGTAAGAATGGATGTATGGATGTATGGATGTATGGATGTTTGTTACTCTTTCACGTAAAAACTACTGAATGGATTTGAATGAAACTTTACCACAATATAGCTTATACATCAGAATAACACATAGGATAGGTTTTATCCCGGAAATCCCACGGGAACGGGAACTGTGCGGGTTTTCCTTTGAAAACGCGGGCGAAGCCGCGGGCGGAAATCTAGTAATAAATAAATATTTCAGGACAATTTTCACACACGGCACGATTTGATCCCATACCTACTAAGCTTTCGCTTGTGTTATGGCTGATGAACATAGGTACATCTTATATATAAAAATGAATCGCAAAATGTGTTGGTAAGCGCATAACTCGAGAACGGCTGAACCGATTTCGATAATTCTTTTTTTATTATATTCCTTGAAGTACGAGGATGGTTCTTATGTAGAGAAAACGTAAACATGTACCACGGGCGAAGCCGGGGCGGACCGCTAGTATAATATAAAAATGAATCCCAAAATGTGTTGGTAAGCGCATAACTTTAGAACAGCTGAACCGATTTCTTTAATTATTTTTTTATTATATTCCTTGAAGTACGAGGATGGTTCTTATGTAAAGAAAACGTGAATATGTACCACGGGCGAAGCCGGGGCGGACCGCTAGTATACATATAATTTTAAATAAATACTTATACAGAAAATGACGTATATGTATTATTTTTATAACGTTTTCTTTATCAACTAGGTACGTATATGTATACTATGTATGGCTTTTGGGTAAATTTCGACGTAAATCTAAAAATAATCATTCGATTATAGTCGTATATAACCTCAAAACATCCCTAATAGTACACAAATTCGTTCCACTCAAATATTTACGCCGTAACAACCGTTCGACATACATTAAGAAGCATGTAGCCACTGAATATACATAGAAGCAGAACAAATGACTTCTCGTCATGTCACGACACACAAATGACCCAGAAACATGTTACAGAAAAACGTATTAGCGAATTTCGCGTCTAAAAAGCGTAAAAGCGATTGAGCCGAGCCAAGATTTCTTGTCGTTTGTCAAATGCCCTATCTCTGATTTATCACGCTAATTTAAACTCTAAGTTAAAGCTGTAGAATACTAAATTATCCAGCACGTTTCATCTCATTACGTAATAGTATGGAAACTTATAAAATTAGCTGGAAGCGATAGTAATGGCATAATTTAATTAGGTGATGAATAGAAATGTGTGTGCAATTAATTTCATCTACATTTCATTGTTCTGTATCACGGATATTTTGCGCTAATTGCTCATGTTTGATAATTGTTTGCATTGTCATAAATGTGTGAAGTTAACTGTTGTGAATATGTTTATAAATAGATTTGGTAAATGATTTTCAGTTGTAATAACATTTAAATATTACTTTGTAAACATGAGATAACTTTGTGTGTAATAAATAAATTACTAGATAAATGTAGTTCGCCAATAAATATACAGTATTCCAAAAGTAATAATGCGCATAGAAATCTTCGTCACTGTTCGGCAACTGTCATATTCCCGGAGCGTCCGAAGATGATATTTATATAGAGTGGTTAAATGCATTTTCTTCGTGCATTATTTAGTAAAATTATGTTTTGTGCAAAAAGAGATTAATATTGATTAATTGTAAGTGACGATTTTGTTTCGATAATTTCTTGTAAGTAAATAGCGAGGATAACCTCACGATTGCGAATATATCTTTGTTGGATTGATTTACTTGGAAAATTTTATAGTACTTTTAAAGTGTCTTACTGAAGCTGGTGTAATGATGGAAGAAAAGAAGGTTAAAATAACACAACATTTATATTGTATAAAACATTGTTTTGAAACACAGGTTTACATTTAAACCATATAAATCTAATCATTAAAATCTCAGCTCAAAAGTATTTAAAGTACTGATCATTCTTCAATATTATGACATTTACAAAAAAAAGACGTATGGCACTCGGGGACTGCCGCGGTAAAGCTATTGCATGCTATGCCTTCAAGCCACACCTCCGCGCCCGTCGGAGTGGGGAGCGTGAGGTTTTTCGTTACTAAATTTCTGGATTCGGTCCCCGCGCTCAAGGCCCGCGATAGAAGCTATGCAATAGCTTAAAAATAATAATAACAACACATTAAAATTCTCTAAAGGGCCTCTGCGTGTTGGACTTGTGTCCCCACGTAAGCCTCCCAAAGGACCGGGTATCTTCCTTCTGGTGATATCCCTGATTTTTATTGTTTACTCCATAATACACGGGGTATTATGGAGTAAACAATAAAAATCAGGGATTATCTTTATTTCTGACACTAGATTTCCGCCCGCGGCTTCGCCCGCGTTTGCAAAGGAAAACCCGCATAGTTCCCGTTCCCGTGGGATTTCCGGGATAAAAACTATCCTATGTGTTAATCCAAATTACCCTCTATATGTGTGCTAAATTTCATTGTAATCGGTTCAGTAGTTTTTACGTGAAAGAGTAACAAACATCCATACATCCATACATCCATACAAACTTTCGCCTTTATAATATATATTAGATATTAGATTAGATTTAAGATATGTACATCAGAACTTTCATTATGCTCTTCTTCATTTTCACTTTTCCTACTGCCATCACCTGTGTAAATCATTTCATCGATTAATTCAATTCACCTTTAAAAACAAAACCAAGAAGGGTATGTAATAGCAGCTCTATATAATTCCACACAGAGAGAACACGTGCAGTCACCACCAATATGTAAAGACGACTGACAGATTTTTCAGTTTTTTGACTGACAGGCTACCGTCACCTACCGCCCGATTTGTTTTTGACCGTGAATTGACTTCTATTTCTTTTGAACAAGGTGTAAAATGCAAGTGCATTGTTTAGGGCTCTTACGATTCAATGATTCGAGTGTTTTCGGAAATACGACAATTAGCGAAGATTTGCATGTGCATTATTAATTTCGGAGTACTGTACCTACTTGTAATACATTATTTATATAAGATATATTATATATATTATATATATATATATATATATATATAGATATATTATATATATATTTAGATAAGATATTATTATCTACTTGTAATTTAAAAATACAATGGTATTTTTTAGAAGATTTTTGTAGATACTCTTAATGATCTAAGTAGATACTAAGTAGATACCTGATACAACACGAATATATAAAACCTCAAACCAAAAACATTAAAAACTGTATCCACAAAACGTCTAATAAATCTACGAAATGTCACTGAGATTAGCGGCATAGATTTAAATATTCGCAATATTTCAAAACATTCAGAAGTATTTAGGAGATATCTTGAATACGTGCAAAATTTAATCTGTTATATCTATATCTTTGAGTTCAAAAGAAAGTGAAACGTTGGATAAAACCTTTTAATGGCTTCGGGTAAATAAGAGTATTTAATTTCTAATTACTATTTAAGATCAGCGAATCAAAATAAAATCTAAGTTTTAATATTATATTTCTTGCCGCAAATAATTTCGTTGGAACGAATTAAATACATTGCTAATCGGTCCAGCCATTTTAAGCATTGTACTTACAATTTCATTAATTTCCAAAGTTAAGCGTAAGCTGATACTGTATTATTAATAAGGATTATCCCATTCAATATATTGGTTTCCATTCATTACATTTGTGTTTACTGTTTCATCAATGTTTGCAATTAATAATTACACTAATACTTTATTATAATTTGTAGCCAACGATTCCATACATGATATCCAAGGCATTAACTTATCTAACTACGTTCGGGACCAGAAATCCTATAACCCAGTAGTGTACATTCATAAAAAATATCTTCCATCAACATCATATTTTCAAGAAAAATCTCCCGAAAGAAAAACATCAGACAAGTGTTTACAGTACAACCAAGAAAAAAATCACGGCCATTACAAAACAAAAGTAATTAACCATATTAATGATCCGGTTGTTGAACAAACAATTAAATTTGCGAAAGATATAATTCCGCTAACGATACCTCCGAGCACTAATGATTCTACAAATCCCGTTTATTACAACATCAAAACAAAGAAAGTACCGAAACGTAAGAAACATGAAGGTAATTTAGAACACGATAAAGATGTAACGTATGAAAAGGAAAAACCCAAAACTGCGAATAATTTCAAAGATGAAAAAGTAAGAAGCCTTCACAGTTTTAGTACGCGAGAATCTATTAGTCGTTCATCGCAAAATAATACTTTGGACGACATAAACGAAAATAGGTCACTCTGTTGTTCTCTATCAGAATTTTCAGAAAAGAAAAATTTGAAACGAGAAAGATGCTGTCACAAAAGTAAGCACAATGATGTACATTTGATTGCTTCTGAATCATTCGAAGCATTAGCTGAACAACTTAATACGTCTGATGATGCTAAAATAAAAATACATCTTATGAATGAAAAAGACAAAGGTCTGTTATGCGAAAGTATAAGAACGCCAGTAATTAAAGCCATTCAAGAATGTATTGTAGATTTACATAAAACAAACGATGCAAACGTTGATCTACAATACATACAAAGGAACGTACAAAATAACACACAGAAACTAGAATATATTTTAGAGAAACTCGCATCTATTGAGAGAAAGGTAGAATTGTTCAATGATCATATGAAAAATAAGGATAAAGAAAAGGTAAAAATATCAAAACTAGAGGAACTAGAACAAGACGTTATAACAAGAGAGAATAGTTCTGAAGAAGAAGTGGCTCAAATACATTTTGGAAAGAGAAGAAAGAGTAAGAGCGTAGTAGTTGCATTGAGTCCTAAGCAGGAGGAAGATGAAACTGAAGATGATAAAAGCATTGAGATTATGGACCGTGGTGAAGGTTTAGGGCCATTTCAACATACTGCCAATGTTGGTGTGAGAACAGACAGGTCTGGTAGAATCCCTGCTAGGTTTTGTTGGACTGACGCTAATAAGCAAAACTTGCAACGCAAAGAGTGAAATATTTTACTGAATATTTGTTATTTTTATTCAAGAATTTTAGTATAATTGATAGATATAATTTTATTGTAATCAAACTTGACTCTATTTATATTTTGATCAAATTTAATTTAAAATAGAACCATTAAATCTTCTACAATAACTATTATTGTTTCAAATAAATGTTACATTTTAAATATAAAAATACTTTTATATTTTCTGTTGTTCCTCAAAATTGTCCTGTTACATAATCTTATAAAAATTATTAATAAGAATGAATCCTCACGTTCCAGATAAATGAAGGCCTTCATACATACGTGAGTTATGAATGCGAAGATATCACGATAAAGTTTTGTAGATGTTTGGCATAGCATGCCATTTATCATAAAGATAGCATTGAATTCAGAGGCCAAAGATATTCTAGATTCGACTCCATCCCAGATACGGACCATTTTCAATTCTATTTGAAATCTAGCAAACTATTTTGAACAATTTTGTTTGAGTATTGTTGTTTCATGATAAAGGAAAACTGGGTCATTTGCCAACAATATATATAAATACACTAATCCTAAACAAAAATATAGATGTGGAAATAATATTATAACATGTTACGCCATCTAGTCCCGAATTAGCAAAGATAGTAAACTATTGACACACTTATTAGTCTTAGGGCTGATTTTTCAATCCTTGGTTAATACTTATTCGTTGAATAACGTATTAGACTACCATTTCAAAAATGTATTCTTTGCCCGTCTTTGACAGTTTACGGGTGACATTTTAATATTATCGTGCAATATTTTATTGGGCGGATAAGTTTTAACCATCGATTGAAAAATCGGCCCTTATTAGAATACATTTTCTTAGAAATACATGTAGTCCAATGAAATGTTACATTTTTTAGACCTAACCTTGCGTTTTTTAGAGGACGCAATTTTATTGTTTTGATGTGTAGGGGGGGTAGGTGTGAAGCTAAAACCAAGTTTGTGGGGTCCAGTCGCCACCCTTGTCCCACGGCCGCCATCTTGAAAATAGCGGTTGAAATGGTTTTTACGAAATAGGTATCTCTTAAACTATTTATCTGATAAAAAAAATTGTTAGCATTATTTGTTGCAAATTAAATTCTCTACAACTTTAGTCCAGTAACTTTTTGTCGTAGAACTAATACATCACTGCTAATTGGGTCAATTTAACGATTATTAATTATTTGTAGATATTGTCGTTAATATTATTCATGACCAAGACTATATTATACTAGCTGCCCCGGCAGACGTTCTGCCCTATTGCCCCTTTTTCGTGTTTTCTCACCCAAAAATTAGCCGAATTGGTCGAGCCATTCTCGAGTTTTATGCTAAACAACACATTTGGCGATTCATCCTAACGTTAATATTATAAATGCGAAAATAGCTCTGTCTGTCTGCCTATCTATCTGTTTCTTCACGCCTAAACTACTGAACTGATTTGGATGTAATTTGATCCAGAGATAGCTTAAGACCTGTCAAAGGACATAGGATAGGTTTTATCCGTTAAATATCACGGGAACGGGAACTATGTATGTATGTATCACGTTTGTATGTATAACGGTAACTATGTACATGTATCACGGGAACTATGCGGCCGCGGGCAGAAAGCTAGTTTTTATTATAAATTCTTTCTTCTATAATTCTCAAGTCTTCGTTACTCATTAGTTATAGACCTATCTTTTGTTTTACCCTCACCATGACTCCCTTTCTCGCACCCCCTGAATGAAAGGGA
This sequence comes from Colias nastes, assembly GCA_907164665.1. Lineage (NCBI taxonomy): Eukaryota > Metazoa > Arthropoda > Insecta > Lepidoptera > Pieridae > Colias > Colias nastes. The sequence continues at coordinate 3,740 of CAJQZM010010885.1, read as the reverse complement.
CGCTCTAGCATGCTTCGTAAATGGACTACGCAGTACGCACAATACACGAAGTTACAAGTCATCCTTTCGCTTTCATAACATGATTAATTTTACGTCAGGAAATCCAGTAAGTAATTTGGGACGCCCGTGGGAGAGAACAATGATTGATTCTGCTCAATTTCTAACTAAATTTTCGTTCGGAGAATCTAAAAATGGTTGTGATCGCATTTTTATTTAGTGTTCTATTTAAGATTATTACTGCTATATTATTCTTAATTTTAAGAGTCTGTTGTTGGTATATTATTCGTAGTTGTTCTTTATTCATCTAAATTCTAATTGAACTAATGCATTGGTATATCAAATCAAACTATTCGTAATAACTATGTATATTTTAATATTAAAAGACGCGCTATATTGCCTTTTTTAAAAAGAGAATGATGAAAATATGTTTTCTTATTCGATTAAATACATGTTCAGTTGGATTTGTTGAATGTCTGCAACTGAAAAGCAATTACATATATCAATGTTTACACAATGCTTGCTGGACTTTCGTAGAAAGATTAGGAATCTTCTAATGTATTTTATATTTACTTATTAGACAAAAACTAAACATTAAACAACAAAATGAAAATATTTATAAAGATTAAATAGAGGAATTAAAACGGACCACTATTAAAGATACCATCATAGTCATAATATCAATGAATTTACAAAAGTGTTGATAAGCGTAAAACTCGAGAATGGCTCGATCAATTCGGCTAATTTTTTAACGTTTTTGTTTTAGAACAAGGAAGGCTCTTATGGAGAGAAAACACGAAAAAGGGGCAATAAGGCTGAACAACGTCTGCTGAGACAGCTTGTACTTGATATTATTAAAAACATTGTTATTCTGATCAGTGCCAGCTAGCTTCAATTTTTCCCTTGTTTTGAATTTCTATAATACAGAAGCTAATAGCTTAACCAAAATCACAAACATAAAATACCCAAATATACCGCGAGAGATCGTTATCAAATGGTTCATAACATTATGACCTATGGAAAACCCAAAGTACCCTGTTATCGTGATTCGATTTGATTAAAATGACTGCTCTGGTAAGCCAATAATAATATCCGTAAATAAATGACAAAATTGTGATAGAATCAATGTGAAAAAATGTATTGTTAGATACGCTAGAACAAGGCTAGATCTTATTTAGTTTCACAAATCGAATCCAAAATTCTAATAGAAAAAAAAATTGTTAGACACGCGAGATGTTATATTGTTTCACAAACAGATATAAGCGTAATTTAAATCTTAATATTGTACACGAAACTTCGTAGTTATGTCGTTTGCACGCTTGTTTTACTGGAGTTTCTTATCTCTGTAGATATGAAAAAACTTTTACTAGGTCACGGAGGTCAATCTGCCCCTTTATTCGACAAATGCAACATGAACTTAACACATGTAAAATATGTACTGTGCGTCTAAAACATTGACTATTAAATAAATATACTGTCCACTTGTGTGCAATTCTCTAAAATTTTTTGCTTTTCGTTACGAAATCGGTGGGTTCTTTATTGAAAAATTACCATTTTCTAGCAATTTGGAAACATTTCAACAATACACTCATACACGATAAATTACATGTAGTGTATTATATTTTTTATTCGTTTTATGGATGTTATTATTCTTCTTATTTAAATTAAGTTGTATTTTGGTAAAAGGGACAGCCTTTAAATAAATTTTTACATCCTCTTAAACTGCGAAGAGCTAAAACTATTGTAAACATGATAAACATTTACATAAATTTTTCGTTTAAAGTAAATTACCATTGAAATATATAATTGTATTATTCATGATAAATGATATCGGTAATATAAAAAATAATAATGTCTTTGAAAAATACATTAATAATATCCCCTACCTACCTGTAGACTCAACTAACGATGATAATTTGGCACCAATTTGACTTTGTGCCAAGTGCTCCTATATCAATACGGAGCGAAGTATTCTTACCTTAAAACCTACCTAAAATGACTTGGAATATAAAATATAATAAATACAAGCAAAAGCTTAACAAATTATAATATACGATCATATCTTAACCGTACCGTATGCATCTCATAATGGCGGTTCGCCACGTGCAAAAACAGCTGATTACGAAAAAATATTGCATGAAAAATACGCAGAGATTCATAAAGCGTGCACTACGGAATTGTTTGTATAGTTCAAATATTTTAAATCATGCTCATTTCATCCGAACCGTGCTTTATAATTCAGTGACATACCCTATTACTTGCATGGAGTCTCTGCAAATTTGTCAACGTAAAATCGTTCAAAAGGATTGGAAACTGCAATTAAATTGGCGAATACAAAATCAATTACCAAACGTACAATCCAATATGATATGGGTCATTCGTTTCCTGATAAAATGTTTACCTAATATTCACTTAAAGGGACGAAGTATACTTGAAGGTGGATTGGAATTATTCTGACAATAGGTTATATGATTATGCCAATAACATTCCTTGCCAGTACTAGTCTATACTCCGAATTAATCACTTCACATCATAGTATATGTTACAGTTTCTAATCGATTCATAGTTTCGCGTCGACAAATTTGGGGAGTCTAACCGAAGCAAGAATAAGCATAAGAAAAGAAAGAAAAGATGCTTAGAAGGAGGCAATCACTCACCAATGTCTGAGCGGCAGTCTGGTGCTGGAAAAATAGGCCGCGGTCAGTCACGACATTTATTGGAAGTAGAGAAAATAGAGGCAGAAAATTGGCAATAGTTTAGATGTTGAAGTTGTGCTGTTTCGTTCCTAAACAAAATAAACTAGTTATCGCAATTGAATACGTATTTCTAACGATGTAAAAAATGCAAAGATATGCAAAACTAAGAATTCTGTTATCCCTAAATATGAATTTGTTAAGCAAGTCTGTCCGTAATGTTTTAATTCTTATATAATTTATTTGCGTATTTCAATATAGCTTCACTTTTAAAAAGTTCCAATTCATACCGATACCGTTAACTGCACTCACCGGTAACGAAATAAAAAAAGGTTTCAATAACGATATACCGACTCTGCTATTTATATAAAGTGGGATTCCCAGTTAAGAATCAGAGCATAGTGGAAGAACAAAGGAAGCCGATGCTGAGAGCTATCGAAATCTTTACAAATTACTGCGGACGTCCGATAGATTTTTCTTTTGTGATATACGTATTTGAAGTTCTACCGCTACGTGTTTTAAACTTTATTTAAAAAGGTATTCGAGCTAATCTTGCGACAGCATATTTCAGTCAAGGTAAGTCGGAATATCTATGCTTGTAATATTTTACTTGCTGGCCCGTATTTTTAGATTTAATTTTATGTTATTTCCAAATTTAAAGCACACAGTTTAAATTTGAAAATTATACACGTTAATGTTCTCAGATTTATTTTATCTTTACATATTTGATCATTTAAATATTTCAATATATTCTAAGGTTTAATTACCATTGTATTGTAGATCAATGACGATGATATTTTGGAGTTGAGATATAGCAGTTTTGTTTGTATTATAACTAAGAATATATTATTTACATCTATCACAGCTTCTATGTTTCTGTCTTGATCAGTTGGTGACTAGCCTTGCCCTAAAAATTTTTCGCAACAATTTTAGGAGAGGTTAGATAATATTATAAGGGTTTAATGTTTATGTAATTGAGAAATGTTTAGGTTGTGTCAAATCTCCCCGTGGTCCAAGCCTTGTCGCGGCGGAGGGGCTCAGTAGCTTGGG
>CAJQZM010010884.1:0-30703 GCA_907164665.1 Colias nastes | reverse complement strand
CTCACCATCTTTACGAAGAGCCCTTCGCTCCATCCACTTTCCACAATAATTGTGACAATGTTTACCAAATGCACGGAGATTCGGCTGTTAACAAAATGATATAGGTACCTATCATCAAACATAAGACTAAACGAAGACAGAGACACGACCAACGAAACATTTTATGAAATACTTACGATTTTCGGCATGATGTGTGTAATCCAAACAAAGCACAGACTAAGTAGAGAGCACAGAGTACTATTGCTATGGTAGAGAGTATACACTAAACAAAGTAAATAAAAGTATAAAAGTATAAAAATAAAAGTATAAAAATCTTTATTGAAAAAGTATAAAATAATACATTTAAAATTTGGGGAAAATGACAATGACATTTGAACTAAAACTTCGACTTTAAGGTTATGGTTAGTATTCTTCTTTCTATGGTTTTTATCGCAATCGGCCAATCTTAGGTTTAAAGAAAAAACACATAACAAAAAGTATATCATAAAAAAGTGTCAAAAACAATATTTTCGAGAAACGTCAACGACTGACGAAAAGTATTTTTTGTTATGATTTTAAACGTTGGCGAGGCGTATCTAAGCGACGGAACGTTTATTAACTACCCAAGATGGCGACTGTGGTTTGCTTGGTTTGTCAGTGCAATTGAAATTTAACGAAATTCTCCATAATCCGAATTTTGCGGATATATGTTGTCGACTCAAAATTAATATTTTTTTATGTTTTGTTATTCATATAAGGTTTCGATCGAGTCTACCGTACCCTTTGACGAAATTATTAATATAGATTTACATATTATTATTAGCTTCAGATCGCTCACGGCGGAGCTGCAAACATGCTTCTATGTTACACCCATATTCTCGTTCAGACGAACTAATGTTGACTCCTGTAATAAAATTGTAAATCGAAGTAGGTACTCGAGTAGGTATAAGAGATAATATTTCGGCTCGATACATGTCTCAGGTATTGTACCGCACGAGCAGTCGAAGCAGAGTGGCCGATACGGACAATCGGCAAACATAAAATCTAAAATAAACTACAGTGGCCTTTATCTATCCAACGCGTATACAGCGGTCGATATTTAAATGCTTCGCTGCAATCAATTAGACACACGTTATTCGTGATTTAAAATTTATACCTCGAGGAAAGCCAGCCTGGCGAAGTTTTAACGGAAAACCTCAACCGTTTAGTTGAATCGGCCGACGTGCAAAGTTCATCACAACACGGCGAGGTGTCGGGCTAAATGAATTACTGCAGTTTCGCACTTGCGGCCGGAGCCCGAATTCCAGTGAGCGGCTCCCGCCCCGATGTATCCCATTTATAAGCTGCGGTAACTGTTTCCTGACTGGCGCTTATAAAGTGTGTGAAATACGACAAATAATGCAGTTAATACCACGTTAATACGCTAGACTTGAACCCAATGGGATTATAATAAATTTCGTATTGTTTATCCTTAGTGTTTATCCTTATTTTAACTTTTGACATGACGAAGTGAAAATATAATTTGCGACACGATGACATGACTACTTATTATATTTGCTCTGCTTGGCGTTTCTAAAAGGTTATTATGTCACGATGTTTTCTACATTTAAAATGCTCTGAATCTTGATTGTAAACCAGCTGCAGTGCATTGACTATTTGTCAAAGCTGGTGGTTGCGGTAGTTTCTACACTACTCAAAACAAAATAGGGCCCACCTACACTTATCTCAAAGTTTTGCCTACACGTAATTTATAGGGTAGTTATTAGGGTACTTGAGTATTCCCTTACGTTGTTGACATGTTAACGAAACTTTATTGCTGTTTTAACTATTCTTTTTAATGTTATTCTCAAGTGGGTAACCAGAAAAAGTTAAATGTTTCAAAATCACGTTCTTTCCAAATTCTCAATCACTTGTGTTCAAAGTCTCATTCTGAATGTTACTGTAGCACATCGTTATTTTTTAAAGTTTAATCTGGTTTCGGTATTATTCGTGATTATTATGCCTGGATCTCGCGTTCATATGGATATGGAAACGGCAGCAAGAGCGGTTGCTTTGCTTCAAGAAGGAAATTCTCAGAGGTCGGTGGCAATACGTCTTGGTGTGTCACGTCGAGCTATCCGAAATGCTTGGGATCGTTATCAAGAGACAGGTAGTGTTGCTAGAAGACGTGGAACAGGAAGTACTCGGGCTACAACAGCCCAAGAGGACCGGTACATCAGACTAACAGCGCGTCGGCAGCGGACGGTAACCGCCCGTGCCTTACAAAATCAACTGCGGCAATCTACTGGCACGCGAGTGAGTGATCAAACCATTCGGAATCGACTTCATGAAGGTGGCCAAAGGTCCAGAACTCGCGCTGTTCGACTGAAAATGACAAGTGCTCATCGTGCAGCACGATTAAGGTTTGCTCGTGATCACTCAGACTGGTCTATGGATAACAGCTGGGGGACAGTACTGTTTACGGACGAAACTAAAGTGAAGTTTTTAAGTGACGATCGTCGAGTGCGTGTATGGAGAAGGGAAGGTGAACGTTTTTCTGAACCTTGTGTCCACGGAACAGACCGATTTGGAGGTCCAAGCGTCATGGTGTGGGGCGGCATAAGCCTACATGGCAAAACGGAGCTCGTAGTTCTTGATGGAGGTACCGTGACTGCTACTACCTATGTCGAACGGGTCATCCGGCCTCACGTGATCCCATTTTCACAAAGAATTGGCGAAGAATTCATCTTAATGCAAGATAATGCCCGCCCACATACAGCCCGTATCACTCAAAGAGCACTCTCTGATGCCAATATAAGAGTTCTGCCGTGGCCAGCCATGAGTCCTGACCTCAATCCAATAGAGCATATGTGGGATCAATTGAAAAGGAGTGTCAAAGCAAATTTCAGCAGCGTAAACAGCCAACAAAATCTCATAAATGCTCTTAAAGTCTGTTGGGAGCAAATACCTGACGAAAATGTAACCCATTTGATTGAAAGTGTCCCAGATAGGCTCAGAGAGTGCATACGGAGCAGAGGGGGTCCCACACGCTACTAATTACAAAATAAACCATTTTTTTTTTTGTTAATAAAGGTTTTATTGAAACTTTTGTCATTTGTCTTATTTGTGCAATTTTTCTCTAATACTGTTAATTTTGCATAATTTTCATAAAATCGCTAATTTTTGCTTAAGTTTACGTTAAAACAATTGTCCTACACCTTGTTCGTTTATACCCATTCATAAAATAAGAAAAAAGTGAAGAGTTTTTACAACACAGCAAAAAATCAGGGTGGGCCCTATTTTGTTTTGAGTAGTGTAGTTCATCAATTCGTGTGTGACAACTGACACACAGCAATGCGGCGATGTGTGCACCGCTCTGTGTGGTCGACGCACACCGGCAAAGGCCCGACACGGGCACGACACGGGAGACACACTCAGGGAAACTATTTACCGATCTATATTACTAAACAAATACAGTGGACTTTGTGTGACTTATTTAGGATATGATACAAGGAGGTAAACGTGTACTTACAAGTTACAACAGGATAGTTTACGAAAAAAAAATAGTGTATATAATAATACAATTTGCATTGTCCTGTTATATACGTGTCGTATAATAGACTTGTAATTATAAATTATCTAACTAAAGCTGAATCCCAAAGGAGAGCACTTTAATCGTGCAATACTGCAATAACAGCCGCTCTATGCAATTCGCAACGCCTGCCTTCTGCATTAGTATTCCACTTTGTCAATACCCACCATGGTAATCACAAAGAGTGGCAGAGGTTATAGTATTATCTGTACCTAGCACGTACAAAATGCGAGATTATTCTAACTCAAGGCCATGGCGAAAACCGATAATTATTCGATTGTAGATTACACGTGCTCTCGGCACACCCTATTTCACAATTATACCCTCGAAACATACTTCACTCAATTATTGATGCCCGTGCTGCAATCTATCTCTCTGGTAATAATTGTTTCATTAGTAATTCCTGTCTTAGTTTAATTAGTAGCTTTAGTTTAAATTTGAACATATTTTTAATTTTAACATTCTGTTTCTCTTCCTTTAGCGATTAACTTCAGCTAATTAAAAAGCTACGTGCGTTATAGGTACGTATTTTATAGCAATTACCTATGTTATCTCCAATATCCACCTTTTTTCATACTGTTGGATATTAAAAAGCTAAAGATTATCCTGTGGATATAAATAAGCAGTTGGTACGCTATAGAAAATAGCTCGATACAGAAAATGTAAGCTGAATTGTTGCAATTCTCTCGGAGCCTCAAAGCAGCGCGATTTTCCGACAATCTGCCAACACGTACAAAAGGAGTTGCACAAAACTTATTGTGCACTTTTTACGGAGACTACAATATTGCTTACTAGTATTTTTCCACACAGACACAACTTGGGAAATATAATATATTAAGTAATAAATTCTTAAAAACACGAGAAGTAAAGAGGCGTATTTCTTAGTCATTTAAACAAATATTATAATATCATAACTAATGTATTTCTCTGAGTTGTCGAGTCACTTTACATCTTGAATTAGGTTAAAAATAAAGCCGTGAAAATGTGAAACATTTACAAACTGTTTTTGTTGGACTAAAATTAGACGCCATCACGGGATCTACTGGAACAGTGGAGAGGTAAAGCGAAATAGTTTGACATTAAATAGTCGAAAATACAATAATTTATATTCATTCTTACTAAATTTAATAGAAATAATAAACTTCGAGATAATAAATAGAAGCCGGCCGAATGTTTTGCTCACGCGCACGCACACATGCGCACACGCGCTAGCAAAAAATCATCGATGACGTCGGCACTTCGCAGCGAGCACACATAGAAACAACCGCGATACCTACAGCTCGTCTTTACATTTTACAACTATTTGTTTACCGCACAGCGCACAGCTCGCTCGCTTACTGACCTATTCATTGAGTTTCGTAATAATTATTAATTGTTGTTACATCAATTTATATCGAGTTGTTTATCCGCTCAAGAATTTGTCACTCGACTTGATTTCAGACACTCTTTTGATAAATGATAATAATTGCAGAATATAGAGCACCATTTCTGAGTTCAGCGCGATGCTCGCCATTATTCATTAAAGCCTATAAAACAGTTGAAAGCGGTCATTTAAACTAGCTAAATTAACAAAATACTTTGTCACGCTAACCTTCTAATGTGCTTCTAACACATGTATTCATTCAGTTATATATGTCATGTCACGACGTTCGGACGTCGCTCAAATAGAACGAACAAAAAGAAGACGACACAAATAACGCAGCAACTGTTCTGTAGCTGACCCACTTGGGTAAGAAAATGACGTCACTAATGAGGGTGCTCGCTAAAACAGCGGTTTGCAAAGTGTAGGCTTCGCACCACAGATGATACGCACTAGGCTGACCTCGACAGTAGCTCGGTACTTCTTTCAATCTAAGTGAAGCATTTTCATTCTGTTTGCATCAAAATATTGACGATATAAACGTATTTTTTTTTTGTTCTTAGCATCCTTTCTGACCTTATTCTAATAATTAAAATACAACTTAGTTTTAACTTGTTCGAAATACAGTTAAAATTAAATTAAATAAGGCATAATTATTAATTTCGTAATTTTACGTTACGGTACTAGGTGACATTGTTTGTATATAATTATAATATTATACACATATGTATTTTATGTTCGGTACAATAATAAAATTTCCACTGCCCGTTGAATGGTACGCAATTCAGTTGGAATCCGCGCTGATACGATTTCACAGGATTTTATCTTTATTATACTACATTCAAAGAAAATCCAGAAGGATAGAGAGATATTAAAGAGGACAGGTGCTCGGGTCCTGTTCAAATAAAGTTGTCAGTGGCAGTCGCGCTGCTTGTCGGCCCAGCACGGCCGCCCGCAGCCGGCAGGGCGCCACTCGTCGCGAGGGCACATCCCGGGGCGCCATTGTCTAGTTTTATTTGAATGCTACATACATAATTAAATCGGTCGTACAATCCAGTGAAAATGTGAGCTCCTTATGCTTCAAGTAAACCCAATAAAAGTAAACGATTTGACAGCGCATCGCAGTATCAGTTTAACAAGCCCGATAAACATCTTATCTGACTTGATTTATTCTGAAATCAAAACTAAACTCGTGGAAAAAATCATTTTTACCGTAACCTGAAGCTCTGCCAACACCGAAGAATAAATAAGAAAAGCAACTTTATTTTCAGGAAGTATTCATGATTATATTATTATCTGCAGAGTCTCGACACAACTGAATCTGTAAATATAAGGTCAAAATGACGCAAAAACCTGACAATTTTTAAGAACGTTCAATGTTTAACTGAGCAATCGCGGCTCTGATTCTCGTTTGCATAATTGATGAGAATTAAAGAAGATTTTTCGATTAAATTAATTGCAGTGGCGAAAATACGTATCTCACACTTAAGGTTTTAAATCTTTCAAAAAGTATCGAGACGGCGATCACGCGTGGACAATAGCGCGGGTCACGAGCGAGAGGAAGCGGTCAAAAAGTTTATTCAGCTAAATCAATACCGAGGCCAGCCGGTTGGAGCCGGAGGGTGCAAGTGGAAGTGTCGCCGCCGACGACTGTTATTGGAGCACTCACATTATCTACTTACTATTCTGGAATTAACCGGTTCGCAAAAAATTGCAATGACCAAAGTTTCGATGGCGTAATTTATTAAATTCGGTCGTACTTTCTGATCTTGTCTTGGTTGTTTCTTTTCGTGGTATCAATGGTAATTTACGCAAAAAAAAAATTGAGTACATAATAATATACATTTTATTAAATGGTTCTTTTTTATATATCTACAATTCCTCCGGAAATCGTAGTACTACAGAGAACATACATGATACTATATTTTTAATAAGCGACAAATGCTATGTCCACACTATGCACTTTCATCTTCAACTTTCGTCTTCATCTTTCTATTCAACTTTCGTTTGTCGCTTTCAATATTGAATTCAATATTGAATGCGTTATTAAGATCAACGTTTAAAGGTCAATCATAGCATGATCATAGCTCTTATCTCGACCTACTAAAGCGTTGCGACGTACGCGTCGGCCTTAGAGTAAGTCCACACGGCGCGTCGCGTCAGCGTTGCGTCGTCGCAACGCAAATATTTGACGCATAGCCGGCCACACGGGCGCTGCGCCATTGCAGCGTTACTACTACTACAACTGAGCGCTGCCACTCCGACGTCGCAATGAGTACACCCCCTCCCGCTTCGTCTCGGGGGCTGCTGTCCGTCACGTGTGCGTTGCGCCGCGCAGCGCGCCGTGTGAACACCTTGGTTATTTGTATGTAAAACGACGCAGCGACAGCGCTACGACGACGCAACGCTGACGCGACGCGCCGTGTGGACTTACTCTTAATTGTCCGATCCAGCGCGACAATACTAGCTAAAGCGATTAATTAGTTGCATCGTCTCGTTCTCGTAAACAAATCGTGCGAAAACAAGCACTTGACTAAGTTACAATTAAATTCAGTCCCGCTCCTGCGGAATATCGCAAAAACAACCGGCTCCTGCTAAATTGCATTAACTCCCCTTCACTGAAAACATTTTATTATCTTGCGGAATTCCTGGAGCGGCGTGCGCCGTGTAACGTGTACAATTATGTTTTAAACGTGTTGTGTGTGACCACTTATACGTCAATCTGGTGTATATTGTATTAATTGATTCGAAGTTCTCCTTCGTCTTGATATTCGACACTAACTTGTTCGTATTTATATATGAACTAGCGACCCGCCCCGGCTTCGCACGGGTGCAATGCTGATACTAAATTCACTACACAAAAACTGTGAACGTTGTATATAAAAACATAGCGGCCCGCTCCGGCTTCGCACGGGTATAAAATATATAGCCGGGCGGCCGGCCGGTACCTACCGCCGCAAACGGTACGTCCCGCAATTTTTAAATCTGTAATATCTTCGAAAATATTCACTTAAATCATACGGTGTAAAGGGCCATATAGATCTATATTAACAATGTATTCAAGGTATTTAATTGGTTTAGGATTAATGCTGTATTGGTTAAAATCGCTTCGAAAATTAGCTATTATTTGTCGTAAAAAGTAAAGGACAAACAAAAGTTATTGTGGGTTATCAATAAGAGATAGACATACCATCGCGGATTTTTCTGTAGACCTTTTTAATGTGTATAATACTTAGTACATTATTTTGATAAAACTCGAAGGGTTCAGCCTGCGTTTGCAATGTAAGCGGAAAAAATGTAATTTTTTACGACATCACATTAGAAACCTCAAAAATAACAGTACTTCTCCACTATTTAATGGATGTTGTTATACATATAAACCTTCCTCTTGAATCACTCTATCTATTAAAAAAAACTGCATCAAAATCCGTTGCGTAGTTTCAAAGATTTAAGCGTACAAAGGGACATAGGGACATACGGACAGTGAAAGCGACTTTGTTTTATACTATGTAGTGATGACGCATCATTCCGAATGAGAATTAACCAATACTTTGATTCAGGCAGCTGACCGTGCATCTTGCCTTTAGATACAATGCAGTTAGTCGTCACATTCTTAATATATAAACAATGTCTCTTCATAAGTTAATTCAAAATTTAATCTGTAAAAAGTATGTAAACGTTGTACGAATAACAAATAACACTTTTCATTATCTTTTCCATTTACTCATTGTGCCAATTCTGATGATAATAGATCGTCGTGACGATATCAACTTTGGCATTTAAATTAATTAGCAAATGTTAGAAGCGTGTCATTAAAAGAATGGATGGTTTGAACCGACTTTTGATTTTAAATTGAGCGTCGTGGATTGCGTGACGCATGCGAGTCTGGCGACGCGACGCCGAGAGCAGCTCGCGCCAGCCGCCCGCCCGCTGTGAATGGATGCGCTCGCGCCGCACACTGCGCTCTCGCACCACGCACTCGCCCCGTGCACTCGCCCCACGCACTCGCATCGGGTACCAGCTGCGCCCACCGACGACCCGCAGCGATAGCCAATAATTGTGTATCCTATCTAGCAATAGATGCATCATCATCATCATTATCAGCCCTTAATGTTCTCACTGCTGGGACATCAGCCTCATAAGGGATCAGGCCGTTTTTGATGCATCGTTAGAAGAAAATCTGATGATGCTTGTTTAGTTATTTATAAGTTAAAGGTAATTTCGAGTGTTTTTTAATGGTTGCACCGTTAATCACTTTTAATCACATTGACATAACATCTTAAAAGTAATATATAAAATGTTTTTAATGCAAGATGAAATCATTGAAGTGAAAATACTTAAGCGCATTGAGAGTAAAATTTCAAGGTCGGGTCATGGCAATATCGTCACGTCATGGAGTAAGGCGACGATTTTGGTATCTTTGAATCTTGCCAAAGTTTCACTTCTGACACGTGCGCTCGTCACACACGCTCTTTTTTCTTTTTATCAAAACTGATCCTGATATAACATTAAATATTAATTAAAGAACACTACAGTAGTCTCTCGCCTTCACTAACACATTATAAATTAGGTATCACTATCCAGACTGGATTTGGAGTCTTTATGCGTAATAATAAAATGTTCGAAAGGGTTGGTTTAAAAAAGTTGACAGAGACCAGTAACTTTGAGGAAATTGTTATAAAACCGATAACCTTGACCCACACAATAATTTTAGCCTTACTGAGCGTTAAAGATTGACTTACAAAATTTATCTCTAATGCGAACATTGATATGAATAATATATATATAAATAAATTTTAATAAGAAAATACAAAATATATTTCTTTTACTATTTTTAATAGTAAAAGTTATTGTAAAGCATCTAACGAGAAATATTGGTATGTGAATGGAAAAATCAAGTCCGAGTGTACGTAGGTAAGCATTACTGCTTATTCCTTTAGTACGAACGCAGAAATTGTTCACGATTTCTGTTATTTTTTACCTCCTTAACAACTTTTTACTTTCCCTTATAAATATTTGATGCAATTTTGTTCTTGGCAAGTGCTTCAAGTTATGGGATGTATAAAGAATTACAAATAGTGTCGGCACGGAAAGATTTTATAAAAGTGATACCGGATTGTGTGTCATACGTCCGATTAAAAAAAGCGACTCTCATTTTTCTTTTAGGTTTTTCGACGTGCAATTCTTGTTATTGACTGCGAAACGGACGTGGGCGAGCTTTTGAAAATTAGAGTAGCGCTAGAAATGGAATATTTTGCCGGAGGTCTTTAAAAGAGAGCCAATTTGTCCGTTCAGGGCCGTTGCATTCACGCTAATAGGTATCCACCTACTTACTCACTCGGAGGATTTATTATAACTGCAGAAACTAATGACATTTCATTTACGGATGTAGTATACAAATAACAAGAGATGTTTTTCACCTATTCTTGCTTTCGTGTTGTTTTCATTTGATCGATTTTATAATTTCACTAGAATACTAGATTTTCTCTGGCGGCTCTGCCCGCGTAGTCAAAGGAAATTCGCATGAGTATTAGACGATGCATCGCGGAAAAATTGACAATCTCTAGCCTCCTAAATATCTACCAATACATCATCAATCATTCCTTAGAATCGCTCCGCTGTGACGTGAAACAAAGCCAAAAACAAACTTTCGCATTTATAATAGTAGTAACTATAGTCTACACATTACACAATTCACTTTATTAAAGAGAAAGGTCACATACTCACATAATATGTAAATATGTACCTGCATCAGCGACAAAATATATGAATGCGTAGAATATCGCGCTGGCCGGCCACAAAACTTAACAAGCGTAAGACATGTTCTATTGTTATTACAAAATAAGTCAATCATAAAGTATCCAAGGAGATGTCTGCTCGTAAACCGAGAGATAAGCTGATAATGAGCCTGAGCGCGCAGGCCGACAGCCGACAGGCCGCGTTCCTGCCGAAATATCTTCGTTCTAAATTTATAATAACCGCGCTCGCTCAACTAATATATCATTCATTTTCTTATTGTTCTCTTAACAATTCGTTACAATCTATATAACTACTACTTATATAATATTTATATACTTTCACAAACACATAGTTGATGATTAACTCTAGATCGACTTTTGTAAGTCGTTAATAAACAAAAATCAGATTATCTGCGAATACCTAATTCCCTTATGATAATTAATCGTTTCTTCAATGTAACAGGTTGATAATTGTCTTTATTACATAGTTTGACATATTCATATTAAACTTATAGTGGATATTTTATAAAATGGTGACGAAAACACGTAAACATTATAAAGTTTACTTTAGCATTTCTGTTAGCGTTGTGATTTCAACACGAATAACGCACATAGATATTTTTATATCGCAACGATAAGATAGTTATATTTATAAAAATATTTTTTTTTCGTCCAGTAAATCTATCAGATTTAACGCCGTTTGGTTTAAGGGTTTTATCGCGGCGATTTAATTACTGATATCGGAATTACAAATGCAGGAATCACATGACGGGAGAAGGTTGTGTCTGTAGAGTGTAGCGTGTAGCGTGTAGCGTGGAGCGTGTAGCGTGCAGCGTGGAGCGTGGAGTGCGGATGCGGCCGCGAGCATGTGA
This sequence comes from Colias nastes, assembly GCA_907164665.1. Taxonomy (NCBI): domain Eukaryota; kingdom Metazoa; phylum Arthropoda; class Insecta; order Lepidoptera; family Pieridae; genus Colias; species Colias nastes. The sequence continues at coordinate 19,183 of CAJQZM010010884.1, read as the reverse complement.
TATTATTTCTTAGAGTATTCTGAGACTCCACGGAGCGCTCCAGTCACATGACTAACGCCTTGGCAGAATACGTTCTGTACTATCTACGTGTTCCACTGAGACGCGATAATAACAAACACTAATCTATATTTAATTCGGGAACAACTAGTTTTTAACAGAAATCGAATTTTACGTACTTTAAAAGTGTTGTCGAGGAATACGTCGACTTCGATCTTGACGAAGTTTTTTATATTAGAGTCCGACAAAAAGTTCGACAACATAATATGCATAATGCGTAGTTATTCTTAAATACGGAAGATTCGGCGCTAGCAAAAAATGTTTGGAAAAGTTCTAATCTGAGTCTTAAGGTCACGGGGTATCGATCGGCGACAGCTGAGCACCGATACCACGGCGCCGACTCCAGCCGGCGCTGCACCACTCAGCCAGCACGCAGCTCGGCGCCGCACCACGCAGCACCTGGCAGTACCACCGGCCCTGCGCTGATCCAGCCAGATAACTCTTCGCTTCGTCTGCATTACGGCGGAGGTACTACGTATACTTAGGTGTTTAAAATTCGGTGTGGGGAAGTAGGGACGGGTCGATCGAAGTCGTAGCAAATCCAATGCGGCAAAACGAGTGCGCGTCGTGAGGGCTCATAGTCTCCGCGCGGAAAACGCGGCGACCCAGTGGCCGGCGGCGGCTCGGCCGCGGCGGCTCCGGGATCGATGCCGAGCCGAGTCATCCGCAAACTTTGTAAACTTCGGGGTACTCACCGTTTCCGTTTATTAAAGGGTAGTCGTCGTCGTGGCGGCCGATGTACGTCTTGAGCGGGGTGTCCGTTAGGGAGGGCGACGACCGGTCCCTGTCACTCATACTAGTCACTTAACTACGACTCGATCAACGACAACACGCACGGGGAGCGCCGGCCCCGTACAGTCCACGAGCGACCTACGGCCCGCGGCACGCGCGGCGAATAAATACTCTATACAGCTCCGCACTCGGCCGTGCCATACCGCGCACGCCCTCCCTCCGCCGGCCTCCGACCTCCGTCCTCAGCCCGCGTGCCGCTTTGCGACGGCCGCCCTCTAGCGGCCCAATGACGAACTTGCGCTTCCACTCTAGATAGCGCTGACTTCAATTATACACCAATAAAAAATCTCCATTGATATTTTGTTTACATCTGTATTAATGATACAGTTATAACATTTTTGGATAAAAATGAAATATGGCACAGTTAACGTTGTGTCTAGTAAATTTTTGTATAATATTTTAGATATAATGTTTGATTAGTACGCACACCATTGACTCGTCCACGTGATCTCAGCGCTGCGGCCTGCGCTCTACAATGTAGAGTTCGCTATTTCCTTGAGAAGGATCAAAATTACTATTTATAGTGACAAATATGTATCGGTACGGAAATACTCCATGTAAAAGTTTGTCTGAGATTCCGTAATTTTCAGACCCCCACAACCGGAGTATTTATTGTATCTAAGTAAAGTATAGGGTAATTGCGCTGGTTTGCCGTCCAGTTTCAGTTTTCGTCCATTTGACTGACCTGCTACAATCACGTGCGTAAAACTTGAATACAAACCTACCTTCCCGCGCAAGTTTGCACTTTTTACGGTCCATTATGTTTAAGCAACAGTACTATCAACATGAAAATTTGATTTGACAAGAAGAGAGTTCAAAAAATTAACGTAAAAGTGGCCGCTTCGCATCCGTGCCTTGCAGATGTCATCGCGCGAGAGAAAAATTTGCCAGCGAGAAAAGTTCATGGTAAGTTAAATCACTGTTTTAGCTAGTTTACGTAATGTTTTTGGTACGTATGTTTATTTATAAGCTTAATAAACGCAATTATAAGTGTTTATCATACTTTTTTTATAATACTCTTCGAAAAATTAAGTGGACGGATACTAGGTTACCAAATTCTCAAAATATTTGGTTTTCGTCCAAGTGGACGGAAACTCAAACAGCTACGTGAATATTTGTTAGGGTCATTTTACTTTATCGGACCTTTAAAATACTGAATAGTTTCTCCCGAAGTGATCTTTATTGCTATTAGTTTAGATTTTTTGGTTTCCGTCCACTGCTTTGTCAGTGCTGCCAAAATAAAAAAATATTTAAAGAAGTGGACGAAAACTAAATTTAGCTTTAAATGTTTTAGTTTTCGTCCATGAATGAGTATTGGAGTGGACAAAAATTAAAAATAGCTATTCTTTTGCATTACTTTTCGTCTTTTTTTACGTATTGAAAAGTTTTCTATTCAGTATCTTCCTTATAAATAATTGGTGAGGGCCAGAGTGTTGTAGGTACCTAATATTGTCATTCATTCAGTCATGTATCATTCTCCATATGTGCGAAGTAGAGTCAATTATTCGTAGCATAAATGGGGGTAGGTCAGACATAATACACTGTATTTTTCTTGATTATCATTCACTTGAGTATCATCTTTTATTCTAGGTCTGTTTTGCCATTGCAGTATTTTTTTATTCTACTTACTCAACGTATCCTAAGAAAGATCTTATTGTTTTTAGATGGCCTCGAAGGAGTCTAAGAAATCTAGAAAAAAAAATGCTACGTACACTGAAGAATCTTTAGTAAAGGCTTTAACGGCAATTCGGAAAAAATATAAGGCATCAGTAAGACAAGTCTGTAGAGATTATGGGATTCCTAAATCTATGGTCCTCGATAGAATACACGGCAAAACAACTGATATTTTAAAGAAACGTGGGCCAGATCTCGCGATTATTAATGCCAAATAATAATCAGTAAGGCATAGTTTATTTTAGTAGCTAAAACTTATTATTATGGCTGTGTTTAATATAGTACGTTTCATTTGATAAACAAAGTATTAGAATGAAAATTTTTGTTGTTAGAATGAATATTTCTGTTTTTTGATGTTATTTCTTAGTCCTGTAATTATTACTTTATTCATTTACATTGTAAGGAACGCATTCCTTTCTTTATTACGAATGATTATACAGTCATCACTAACGCATATAAGGACTGCCAAGTGATACATAGATCTCAGTGTTGACTAGTTATATTGATTATTATTAGTAAAACTAAACCTGTAAGGTAGTGAGAAATTGTGATGTTGATTAAATAAAAGTATATAGTTACCTGTAATTGGTTTTTAACTTAATAGTTGACCTACCCTCCTTTTTCTACACGGTGGTCGAAAACTAGCTTACACTAGGACGAAAACCAGTTTTTTTGGACGAAAACTAGCATATACCCTACTTTTGCAGAAAATAATTTAAATTAAAAGATACGTCAAAATGATTTCTTTTCACTTAATATTATCTTAAAGAAGACTATATAAGGACTAAAAAAAATATTATATGTTTAAGGAAGGGTGCTCCAAGATATTTATTTCGCATCACAAAGTTGGCAACTCCTATAATTGGAAGAAAACCAGCGCAATGACCCTACCTACCGCATCTTATTGTGATTACTATAATTCTATGAATAAGATAAGAAAATAGATAAAATTTTCAACATCTTAGAAATATTTTGTTGATAAAAGATAGCTGTCGTAACCAATTTAAACGGGAAATTTTTTATCTAAATCGTGTAAAAAGCTCACATTCAACTTGTGATATTCCTGAAACACCTACGGGAAGTATCAATAGCATATTTCAGATTTAGTACCAGAGCTGCACCTACATATTTTCACTGCAGGTTTTATCTATACTTACATATAATAAAATCGTATCGGCGGAAAGGTAGTTGAACCATAAGCTCAAAGTTACTTCTGAACCTGAGCTGATGGTGGTCCAGGTGGAGACAAGACACGTGCTTTTATTCGGGAAAGTTCTTGTGGGAAGTGCAAGGAATACGTACATGTCGCAAGTAACTCATCTGGGTTCACAAAATAGGTAGTAAGTACCAATGGTCAATATATTATGGTTCTGTGTATGTCTCTACTGTATTATATAAATTTAATTGAGATTATTTGCCTAAGTAGTAGGTAACTACAAACTAAGTAGGTACTGCACAGTGGAAAATAGGGGCCATAATGAACATAATACGATGATGATGGTCATAATATAACACATTACTATTAGTTCTATTCGCTTTGCTCCAAGCTACTGATTTGCCCGCTTTCGCAAAATAATGATGTACCTGTGTCCTGTGATGCTTGGTTATGTGTATGAAACTGATTGTCATTAACTCATTATATTTGACAAACGTTGCGACTGACGACCCACTTGACCGAGTTTTATTGAATGATGCAAATGTTGATTATTTAATATACAATATTATGTTCATAAAGCTGATGACTGAATACACTATAAACTGTGAATTGTAAATTGTAATAATTGTAATAACATAGCCCAGAGGTACCTAGCGGAAATCAAGTACTTACTGCTCAGTGGCGGATTTATCAGCAGGCTGAGTAGGCTGGAGCCTAGGGCGGCAAATTTTAAGGGGCGGCAAATTTAGTTCATAAATTTATTATTTCGGTTTACAAATTAAAAAAAAAATTATCATACACACACATAATACGAATTTCGAAAATTGGAGAGAAATTAAAATAAGAAATTATAATTTCCTTATTTAACAAAAATCGAAATATTCTCATATACAGTGCTAATTAATAAATATTTCAACATCTCTGCATGAACAATTCCTAAACGCTTTACTAATTATACATTAATGATTATGAACTTTTAGAATATCGCGATTCGATATTATAATCGAAATTTTATAGTAATTTTTACATACATATATTCTTCACTGATAACTGCTATAATTTTTTCTCCGTGTACCTAATAATTATGAGATCTGCTTACCCAATTCAATCGATATACTTAATATCGATGGTCTAATAAAAATACTGACCAAAATTGACTAATTTTTATTAAATAAAAAACTAGTTCAATATCTTATAGAGATGATCTCTAAGAGATCATATTAATCAAATAACTGATAGTTGAACGACTGTGACTTGACAATAAAAAAATTCCCTCCACAAAATATGAAGTGAGACAATTTGCTCATTAGAAAATTGATACATTTTAATAGTTAATTATTTTATTTGCAGTAAGAAAAAGTTTGGAAAATCCAAATGAGCAGGCCTTAAGCGCTCATGTCGTACACGAATTATTTAAATTAAATGTTTACATCAGTAGATTTGATTTGATTTGATAACTTTTTCGCAAAGCCAACTTTTTCAGAAAATGCCAATCGGAATGAATTAATTATAATAAGATAAAACAATACTCAGCTGCAATTTTTTATTCAACGGCTTCTCTCCAGTTAAACAAGTATATTAAAAAAAATTGAAGTGAAAAATTATTTTTTCGAAAGTTATCGTGTTTACTGTGAACACGATCATCCAAAATCCATACGATATGGCATTAAAATTATTTCCTTTTAAATAAAAAATAATTAATCATAACCGAAAAAATAATTTTTATAAGCTCAGCGATCATTTTTCTTTCCGATAAGTTGCTTTTTAAATAATATTCATTATTCATGTACATCATATTTGTTAGGTACGGTTTAATGTGAGAAAACATCGGATTTCGATTTTTAGGCAAGAGTAAATATAGATAATAAAATAAAATAGAGATAGATAATAAATAGAGATAATTCTTTGCTGTAAAAATAATCAAGGATCTAACACGGTACCATAGTTCTCAATAATAATAACTATATGGGAAAAGTTGATGTAAAGAGGATGATGGAGCACAATTAATTATAAAGTTAAAATTTTATTGATAGAAAATTGATATGATTGTGGACTAAGATATCAAAATTTAGAGGCGGCAAAAATTGAATAGCCTACGGGCGGCAAATCTATAAATCCGCCACTGTTACTGCTATATATTATTTAGTGGAATTAAAAGTTTATTTTTATCATATTGTAAAGAACAAAATTTTCACAAACATAATTAATTAAATATTCAATAAAAAAATCAGTGTAGGTAAGTATACCGTAGAGGAACAAAAATAAATAATGAAGTATAATATTGTAAATAGTGTATTAAAGCTAAAAAAGGAATAAGCATAGAAATATTGGTCATTCGTATCGTCCTGTTGGTGAGGACAAATGTGTTCCAGGAGCGTTGCAGCCCCTGCTCGATGGCGAAGGGCGGGAAGGTGGGCAGGGGGTGTGCGGGGGGCGCGGGGGGCGGCGGTGCCTCCTTGCGCTGGCGCCGCGCCAGTGCTGCGTCCAGCTGCCGCGCCGCCGCGCTGCTCGTGCCCGCTGTCGTTTCGGGCGCTGCAAAAGTGGGTGCACGCTGTACATACTCTGTAGAGTGTTATAGACTGTAACGCACAGTAACGGGACCGAACCGAAATAGAATAATTATACTAATAAAGTAGATAAATACAGAATGATTCGCTCGAGATGATAACATTATTACATACCTATTATTATTTAATTATTTATTAGTTGAGCATTTAGGATTATTGCAACATAATAAATGATTATTTAAATCGTGCCGGTAGGAGAAATCCTTAAAACTCAACTAAAAGCAGTAGTTTTAGATGTTGAATTATGACCAAATCATTATTGAAGTCAAAACTTCTTTAGGCGCGTTGAGAGTAAAATTTCAAGGTCGAGTCCTGGCAATACCGTCCAGTCCAGTAAGTCCCGTCATGGAGTAAGGCGACGATTTTGGTACCTATGCCAAAGTTTCACTTCTGACACGTGTGCTTGGATTTTGAGGCCGTGTTTTTTAATAGGTAAAACCGATGTAATTTTCTTAAAACTCTATAACTCTTAATTCTTTCAATCCTACATTGTTAAAATTACCTTCAATACTAGTATACACGTATGTCGATATATTTTAATCTCTGCTAATAAAAAAATTCAACGATGTCAATAAGAAATAATTATTCTGTTTTCAATTACCTATATCACTACATAGTATAAAACAAAGTCGCTTTCCCTGTCCCTATGTCCCTATGTCCCTATGTCCCTTTGTACGCTTAAATCTTTGAAACTACGCAACGGATTTTGATGCGGTTTTTTTTAATAGATAGAGTGATTCAAGAGGAAGGTTTATATGTATAATAACATCCATTAAATAGTGGAGAAGTACTGTTATTTTTGAGGTTTCTAATGTGATGTCGTAAAAAATTACATTTTTTCCGCTTACATTGCAAACGCAGGCTGAACCCTACGAGTTTTATCAAAATAATGTACTAAGTATTATACACATTGAAAAGGTCTACAGAAAAGTCCGCGATGGTATATGTCTATCTCTTATGGATAACCCACAATAACTTTTTTTTGTCATTTACTTTTTACGACAAATAATGGCTAATTTTCGATGCGATTTTAACCAATACAGCATTAATCCTTAACCAATTAAATACCTTGAATACATTGTTCATTTAATATAGATCTATATGGCCCTTTACACCGTATGATTTAAGTGAATATTTTCGAAGATATTACAGATTTAAAAATTGCGGGACGTAGCGTTTGCGGCGGTACCGGCCGGCCGCCCGGCTATCTATTTTATACCCGTGCGAAGCCGGAGGGGGCCGCTATGTTTTTATATACAACGTTCACAGTTTTTCTGTTGTGTATTTAGTATCAGCATTGCACCCGTGCGAAGCCGGGGCGGGTCGCTAGTAATTATTAAAGTTGAAATTAACAATTTAGTTACCTATAATACATTTTTGCATACATATAGCTGCGCGTGATTTTTTTTTTAATGTTGAGTACGTATTTTGTACTTAACTACATAAAATAAACAAAATTTCTTATAAATATTTTTTTTATTGCACAAGATGATAAAAAATAGACATCGCAAAATGTTGTAATAATAGGATATCACTGTAGATTAAATAATAGATCACAACTTCGTATTACTAAGTACGCTAAGCCTATTTTACGTGATAAGTCGGACGGTATATCGGCAGCTCTATTCAGCAGCGAGACGTCGATATACTCGCACACCGTGTCATCCCAGTTGTCAGTCAAGTCGTGGATGCTCTTAGCGCTGGACAGCAGCTTGTGGCGCATGAGACGCTTGGCCCGCGCCACGCGCTCGGGCGAGTCGTCCGAGAGCTCGCGCGCGCGCAGCCGCTGCACCAGCGACCCCGGCGGCTCCACCATCACGACGGTCTGCATGCGCTCCGTCACTTGCATTAATACTGGGGGCTTCGTCGTGACCGACCCGCTCTTTAGACTCTCCTTTCTCTGAACCTTCTTGAGAATGGACAGTCTAGACTTTTCGGCTAAAGACAATTCTGAGCTATTCGATGACACAACCTTCGGCTTTAGAGTTGTCGTTGTAGTCGTTCGAGAGGGCTTAATGGTAGCTTTAGATGTAACTTTGGTCTCCGTGGTCGGCTTTGTCGTTGTTACTTTTGTAGATGTGGTAGAAGACACCTCCGCTTCATATTTATTTTCATCATCCGGGATGTTGGCTCGCCGGAACCACTCCTCTTCCAGCGGAGTCGATTGCGTCGTAGAGTACCTCGCTGAGCACACATACAAGCACAACGTTAACATTTTCACTCACTTCAAACACGCAAATAAATAAACTCTTGGAATACGGACAACTATATATAACTTCAGTCACCAAAAACAAAACAGTAATATTTAAGATATAGGTAAAACACTAGAAACAAATAATATTAGTAGTTAAGCATAAAATACCTTTTGTGCGACGCAGAAGCAGTGGCAATTTGTTTTTAATGTTCAGAACCCGCTTCATGTCGTAATATTCGTCATAATCAGCATAGCTCTTATCAGGCCTTCTGCCGACCAGCTCGGTTGTGAAGTCGGGCTCGGGCCGGGTAACTCGAACGCGCTCGGGGTCCATCATGCGCCGCTGTCCGGTGATCTGCGCCACTTCCTCTTCGCCGCTATCGTCCGTCTCGAACACCTTCTCGGCGGTCATAATGCCGTCTTCGATGTCATCGATGCGCGGATAAGCTTTATCACGAGTTTTGCGTCTGTTTGGCCTCTTCTGTCCTCTGGCGTAAACGACATTTTTGGCATTTCTCTCGAAGTTTTTATTATCAATTATTCTGTCGTTACTAACATGGACTAAATTTTCACGCGATGGATTGTTCGAATCATCGTACCTTCTGCGTTCGCGCTCATTGAATGTTTCATCCTCAATGTCAACTTTTTTTCTTTTGAAATTATACCTATTTCTGGAATGTATACGGTTGGACTTTATTTTCTGGCCCCTATCTCTCTCGTCTGTACTGGACAACTTATCTACCTCTTGACTATACTCATGTTCTAAATCTATAGGTTTATTTCTTCTCTTTTTAGTTTTAGGCCATGCGTCATTTTCCTCTACTACTGTTTCTGGAGCTTTATAGTGTGTCGCTGCTGAAAATAATTTTGGCGGTTAGAACATCCAAAATTGTACATAAAACTACAGTAATAAACTTAGGTTCAATTTAGTACCATCAGGATCCTCTTCATATTTATAATCTGAAGCCACATGGGCATCTGGAGATCTCTCGGGATAATCCTCGCTTCGCACTGTGTCCCGGCTCTCATAATCCATGTGGTACTGAGGCATGCGCGCTCCTGCGTAGTCCCCGTAGCTGGTCGCCGTGGCCGACGTGGCCACCGCGCAGGCTATGGCCAGCACCAGCGCCCGCGCCATGTCCGCCAGCAGCGACGACAGCGAAGCCGCAAATTGAATGCGCTCTCTATGACGGAGAAACGCCGCTCGTGCTATGTAAAATATGTGACATAATTATTAAGTTTGTAACTAAAAATTTGACATTGAAGGCTAATTGGATTCATTTACGTTTTTACTGACACTTTCCTTTTAAATGTCAATTTGAATTTCACATTCATGCTTAGCATTCATGAAATTTATTATTCAATCTAAAGTATTTATTCAATACTAGCTTTTGGGGCTTTTGCTCGAGTTCTAATCGTAAGTCTAAAAAAATCTTGAATCCAGCTGAAGATTAACAAAATAAAATAGTATACCTACTTAGTTACAAAATAAATACACTTGATTAGTGTTCAATTAAATCTAAAGAGTATTATTATTTACATAATATTATTAAGTACAACCCATACCGGTACATAATGCATTTAGATCAAACGAATATAGAGCTAGAACGAGGGCAAGAGATCAAAAAAGCAATTTAGCTGTTTAGGAGGAGTTAAGTGGCAAACAAGCACGAAAGAATTGAATAAGATATCAACATAGCTTAAAGCATCTATACATTATACAATCCAGTTTTATAGCAAAATTATATTGAATGATTCTGTGTATAAAATTTTAAAGAAAGCGGTTTTATATTCAGCCTGATAACTATTTTTTTATTCATTAACTATTTAGTTAATCTATGGATTTTGAATGTCACTAGAGCCTTCTAACAAAATGTTTTAATAATGTAAATATTTCTATATTGTAGACAATTACCAAATTATGATGAAATAGCACATAATCTTCGTTATGAGTGGGGCTAATAAAAATGAAAAAAAGGAGGAGGACTGTAGCTGCTATGCGGAGTCTCGAAAAAAGAAGACTTGTCCTCCTGTGCGCAATGTGACACATCCATTGGTAATTATGCGTATACGTATAATTTTTAGGTTTTTAGCTTCAGCAAACTTAATTTTTATAAAACATAAATAAATATTTCAGCGGTACTATGAGTTTTCACAAGACGAGATAAAAGCGCTGGAAGAATGTGACAAAGAGAGCTTTTATCAACGCTGCTTGCCGTTTAGCACGCTCTTTGCTACTCTCACGTACGCTGCTATCAAATATGGTAAATTTTTCATTAATATAATATTTTTAATTGGTAGGGACGCCACGAAAACTTCATAGAAGTAAGATATGTAAATATTTCACATGAAATCATTGAATTTTTATAATTTTTTTTCGTTGACGTTCCTTCCATTACCTTACTTCTGTGAATGTTTTCTTTTAGGGTTCATGAGCCGCAATCCACACTTTGGCGCAGTGCCTAAGGTTGTCGTTGCTGCACTCGTGGGTCACTGTTATGGTCGCCTTTCTTACATTCCGGACTGTGAAGTCAAACTGAGAAAGTTGCCTGCGAATAGTCATCTCGGAAACGTTATGCGAAAATATTATTTGGAAAATAATCCTCCCCCAGATCCTAAAAAAAAGCGATGATGAGATAAAATTCGATCTAAATAATTTTGATCTATTTAATAACATAATGAACTCTTTTTATTAATATATTCTGGGTTATGAATACTTTTCATAATATATCTTTTGCAATTTATTTAAATTTTAAATTCCTTGTTACAAGCTTGTTACCTATACGAAATTGAATGAAAATTATAGTATTCGTATAATCTGTAGTAGGTAAATAAAGTTTGACACAAAACAATGTGTCACTGTCAGGAATCAAAAGTCAAAACTAAAATTATTTCAATCAAAGTCGATATCATTTTAACTGTCGAGGTTTAGATTTAATGGAAATTTGGTACATACTACCCTTTCTTTATATTTGACTGTTCGTAATAAGTCAATTCTAATGAATGAGCCACGTTTATATGGTTACGATGGCGGTGGCCAGGCGCCACCAGCGCCGGCCGGGTCTTCAGCCGCGGTAAGGTTATGTTCCATAGATGTAATACATAATGAAATTTGCTAGCGATGGTATAATCATGTAGATTTTTAGGCGCCGTATAAATTTTCGCCTGATGAATTGCGAGTACTGAAGGAGTGCAACAACGAAAGTTTCTTTCAACGGTCACTGCCATTAGGTACTTTACTCGGTTTGGGTGCTTTCTTCGGCGTTCAAAATGGTGAGTACTCTCCAAAATGTTCCTATAAGGAACCGTTTTTTTTTCTGATGGCCACTCTTATGAGATACTGACCAATACAAATTAATACTTAGATTAGGTGTCGTTTTAAAAGTATTTTGGCTTACAGGTCACTTTAAGCCGAACCCGCGGTTTGGTGCATTCCCGAAAGTGACTCTGGCAGTGATTATGGGCTACTTTTTGGGCAAGTTGTCATATCAGCAAGCATGCGCTGAGAAACTCATGGCTCTTCCAGGCAGTTACATCGGTCAACTCCTCCGTGAAAGGAAAGAAGGCAAATTTGAGTAAGACAAATCCAATGTATCTTTAAACACAAATAAAGCTTTTTTCTGTTTTACTGTATTTAAATAAATTCTGCGATATGTTTTGCATCTCTAAACTGCTAGCTAAATGCTTTAGTGTACATTAAAAATGTGATAGGTACAGCAAATGAAACTAACAATTGTGTTTTACATATATTATATAATACATATTGTAGCGAATTCCTGAAATTGTGTCCCCCTTGAATTTTTTTTATAAATGCAACGCTAAATTATGATTTAACACTACCAGATTGATAGTTGTATATAGTAGTAATAAATGCTGTAGCAAGGAGACAGTGTTAAATACAAATGTATTTGTGTAGCGGCGTGTCGCGCCCGCAGGCGCCGACCACGATGTTCGGCGCGTCGCCAGGCGACATCTACTCGGATGCAGGTCCCGGCAGCTCCCTGGACCTCGACACCGACCGCCCACTCTTCACCGAAGATGTCTTTATGCCCAACTCTGATCTCAGTATGTTTTGTTTTTATTCTTACATAACATTTTGTGTATAGACTATGCTTTAGGACTATGGATTAAGTTTCAAATCTTTTATCAATACAATGATCATCTTTTATCAACACAGGTTAATAAGTAGTTTTTTTTGTCATCTATTTATTGATTTTTAATAATAAACTTGATTCTATCCAGTTAATTTACACTATTTATTTCTTTCTTGCATTGTCTTTGTTTTGTTATTTGAGGTAAAGGTGCTCAGGTTTTAATTATTTTATTAATTTAGTAGTGGTCATGACAAAAATACATTTTATATTTGATTCAGGTATTGTACTGTACTATGTGGCGTTCAGATATTTATTCTAATATTGTTTGAAGAAGTTATTAGGTAAAAGCATGTTTATGCATTATGTTGTCTAGAAGAAGTTGTAAGAGGCCTTTGTCACATTCAACTTGCCAACAATCATATTTTAGAAATCTAAGTTACAGTAAATAAATAAAAATAAACTTATTATCAGAAATAAAGGGCTATAATAATAACACATGGTGTGTGGTCAGGTGTGAAGCAGACGGAGCCGCAGGAGGCCGCGCCGCGCTCGGCGCTGTCGTACGACGAGCTGCGGCGCCGCAACCGCGGACAGTACAACGATACGCGCCAGGAGCCCTACAAGTGAGCCACCGTCCATTCTAGTAGTTATATGAAGTTATGAGTTTAGTTGAATGCGGAACAAATATCAAAAATTATTTAGTTCTCTCATAATTTTTATTACAATTGTTTATTATCCTGTTCTTTGATTCATATACCTAATATAATATAAAAATTTCGTGTTGTGGTGTTTGAAGTTTAACTCTTCCAATCTCTTCTTGTAATGGCATGACCGATTCCCATGAAATTTTGTATGCATATTGGGCAGTGGCGTGCCTAGGGTGTAAGGACTGGGCAAGCCCAAATTTTTCAAAGTGTTTGATGGGTACCCTTTTCATGAATAAGATACCTACCTAGGTATACTGTGTAATTATGTTCGTTATAAAACTTATAAAAAAACGTGAACATATTACATACCGAATCAAATCTTTTAAATTTTCACGCGCGCCCGCAAACAGTTGAGTCAAACGTTTATCATTAAAATCGATAAATTATATTAAACTGTATGACATTATATTATTAATAAAATTGTACAGATCATTTATATTCTAATTCAAAATGCCAATCTTTCTGAAGGAAAGATTTTATAACATCGGAATTATAGAAAGTAGGTGTTTGTTTTAGAATTCAATTACCTAACAGCTCCTTTTCTATGGCAATTATTGATACCTAATTCAGAAAGGCGTTCTTGGCCTTGTGTATTTCTTAATAATTAATACGTACCTATGAATACGATTTAACGATGAGAAAGCACGCTCCGTGGAAGAACTACTACCTACTTACTAGCAGGAATCGTAACTACCAAAATATGTGCAAGTTTCAACAGCTGGGGAAAGGCTTCTTCTAAGCAATTCTCATTCATGAAATCGTTCGTAAACATTACAATTAAAATTTCGTTTAACTATGTGACTTACTAGTTTCGGTAATGCACAAATCGGGAGTTGGTTTTGATGAAGAAATTAATTGTTTTTCAGAAAAGTTTAATGATTTTACCTTTCCCCCGCTGAGCACAAAGCAAATCAATCACAATTTACAACACAATCTGCTGTCGCGACACTCATTTTACCACAAAATTCGAAAAACTTAACCTAAATTACACCGGTATAATCACCCGCTCAAACAAACTATAATAACAATAATATTCACGACGTTCGTTCGCGCAATCGTAACTAGGTATCTTCACACTGTTAAAGCCGGACGTTTTTCCCATACAAATTGCTATAGAGTTCTATAGCTAGGTATGTATCTACTCCGACGAAATTTCATACGTTAGAAGAGATGAGCGCAAAGCCCGGTTAAAGCCCATGCGTGCAAGCGAGACACCGCACTGTTTATAATCCATCCAATTTAGATTGTAACATCAAAATAAAAGGTACGACCTTATTCCGATAGGAAGAAGGATGAAATTAAAAAGTTTACTCGAATTCGTCATTGTTTTATGCTAGGCGTATTATATATTATATTGTAGGTGAGTTTTCATTGAATTCGGAGCAAATTATGAATTGCTCATTGCGCGCGAATATTCAAACGTGAATATGGGTATTTTCCTGTCTCGTAGCGAATTTCTAAGGCAAGCCGGGCTTTTCGGCTTGTATGAACGTACCGCCACTGATATTGGGTAGATAAAAATGGGATAACATCTCTTTTTTTTATACCACTAAGTGATAAGAGTAAGCCAGCTAGTACTCTAAACTTCTTGAATATATGGAGTTAAAGAAATTAGGACTGACCAATGACCATAAATTATTTGATGTTTCATTTCTATATGATTTCTTTTCCTAATGGATAACTCCTTATCCAGCTTATAAGTTAAACTTATTATAATAAGCCATAGCCATGAGTTTACGATATAATAACATAATAATACATAAATCGCAGGCTAGAGCCGAGCACGGCGCCGGTGGTGACGCGCGCTCCCCCCGCGCCCTCCGCCCCCTCCGCCCCGACCAACAAGTACGGGGACGCCATGGAGTGACGTCACACCGCACACGCCCGCACATTCGCGCTCCTCTTAGATGCTTAAGAACAATACTACCCGCAATATTACATTTTGAGTTTTATTGTTGAAATAAAGTATTTTACTAGTTTGTAGTCATTTTATTTTTTGTTTGTTTTATTTTCGGTTTTCCTCGTCATAGATGTTTGGAATAAAGTTTAGCTTAAAGTAAGAGACTGCTAGTTGTTCACAAAAATAGACGTAACAAAGTGCAACAATTCGCATAGGACTGAAAATTGATACGAAAATACAGAACACACGTGATATGATTGTAAAAAGCTCTCATCGATGCGACCTTTGCAAAATAATTTATTCCAGATTCATACCTATACTCACACTGTTTTTTAGCCAAATGGCAAGTTTTTTTTAGTAAAACATGTGCAAACATCTATAAAAATTGTAAGCAAAGCGAAATTCAAATCTTTGGTGTGTATAGTTTTTCTCCTAAACATTACCGTACTTGATAGTTTTTGGATCATAATAATTATGCATAAATCCTAAATTGTGTAACTTTGACAAATATGACGATCGACTAGTGAATATTCAATGTTTACAAAAGCAGAAAACCTCTTTGATAAATAAATAATTTCTGATTGATAAGCTTTTCCAGAAGAATTTAGTTTTCTTACGATATTTCCCTTTGACCATTTTCCTATCACCAGAACTACTAGAAGTAATTACAAGACTAAACGGTTTTGTAGTCAATTATTTATTTCTGAAAATCCCAACTAATATTATAAATGTAAAAGTAACTCTTGTGTCTTATTTACTCAGCCACCACAGAACAAATTTAGAAGAAATTTGGCACAGAGATTGATACATGAGAAAGGACATAAGATAGTACATAGCATAGTTTTTATCCCGAATATCCCACGGGAATGAGAACGGGTGTTCAGTTCCTATGCGGGCGAAGAAGCAGACCGAAAGCTATAATTGTACTGTATAAAATACATTGATTTTAATTTCTCTGAACTATCCTGAAAATAAGTAAAAAAATGCTCCATAATCAATTTAAAAATATATTTTTATTAAAATAGGGTATGTTGTTTGTAGCAGTAGATGTAGGTACTGGTAAGGTCGACATTTGATCATATTATGTTTCCATGAGGTTGCAAATAAAATAAAGTCAAGGTTATTTCTTATAAAAACTATTAAAAATAAGCATATTTTATAAAATCTAAATGTAATTTGCTTGTGAAAATAATCGAACTTCGATCGAATTGACAGCTAGGATACCTACTATCTTCTGCGGCTGAACAGATTTTAATGACATCTGATTTGTTAGGAAGTCTCCATTTGGATTTGGATAATAACCTTAAAAAGTATGAAAAAAAAATAGCCAATGTCGATTATATAAAAAATTTGCAATGCACTTACAACTTAGGCAAATCGCATGTTATGTAGACAAAATTAATTGCGTTGCAGAACAAAAGTAAAGAATTTGCACTGCTGCTGATAATAATAATAAAAAATCAGCACTTTTTAGATTATCTGTAGGTATTTATCTTAAATAATTGTAGTTTGACTTAATTGAACTACTTATAATGTAAATTGTTCATAATATTTCAGAAACTGTCGCAAGGGCAAGTTAAAAATAATTCGCAAGAAAGGCAAATAAAACAACAAATGTTCCGGGAAACATATTTTATTCAATTAAACAACAATACAGCATTCCAGTAGCACTGGAACTATCATTTAAAACCTTCTGCCGAAAAATATCATATTTTTATTACTAAATTGTGATATATTACTAGTTATATACATTTAATTTTTATATCCAAACTACGATTTTAACCTACACTTGAGAACAAGAAGTACCTACTTAATTCTACTAATTTTTCTTAAAAATAATAGCTCCAGTGTGACATCGGCCCGAGGGCACAGACTGCGACTACAAAATATAATAAATATGTACAAAACGACAGGACTGTCCGCCAACAAATGATTTTACAACACAACAAATTGCACCTTAAGATTCAACATATTTTAATATCAAAATATTCCATATTATGATATTTCAAAATTTTGAAATCAATTAAAAATACTGTGTTATAACTAGAAATTAACTATTAAGTTACAATACGCAGCAGCGGGACGTCCACAAGTCATACATTATGGTAGCAAAGTTCAAATGTTTAAAAACAATCATCAGATAATACCGCGGGGAACTTGGCCCACATCTCCACAGCGATAACTTGCTGGCCTCGAATAGACTTATTTTGATATAAACAATATAAATAGAGATAAACACAATTAAAAGTGTTGCAGTTTTTTCTACCGAATTTGTGAAGTTTCATGAATCCGACACTCCAATAAGATAATTTAGTAAAGTTTAACAAAACGATCGTGGACTCAAATAATTTGCGGACGTCCCCTGCATTCCCACATAGACAATTTAAAATTAACTAACAATAATATTATTAATAAATTAAGATATGGCCATTGAATTGCACTAAACACGACTCAAAGTTCTGGTAAATAAACATGGCCGAAGGGTTACGCAGCATTAGGGCCTACACACACACGCACGGCAAAAGGACGCGGTAACTGTCGACTGTGCGCGTGTGAAGACGACATTATTCACAATCCAGGCGCTGAAAACTCATTTCCTTAAAAAATTTTGACTTAGACTTTAGTCTAAGTCAAAATTCTGCTTAAGCAGACTTCTGAGGGGCAAAGCATATTGTGATGTTTAAAATTAATGTAATTTGAAACTGTTCGGAAAGGCTGGCTTTACGCAAAACAGCATGGCTTAGATTTGTATAAAAATAATAGATATTAAAACTATAATACAGGTTAAGGTTATTTTGAGGAGTCCTACACTAATTGACTAAACGTTCATTACTTAATAGGAAAAGGGTAATGGCAGATTATGCGTTCGCAGAGTCCTCACAAACATCCCTAACGTTATTGCAACTAAAACGCAATATAAATAAAATCACAGCTCAAAGTCGTATCCTAACGAGTAGTAACTACGACCCGCGCCAATAAGAATCGCGATCGCCGCGCGAATCAAAGAGCGTGCGCGTGTCGAATGTCGTCTCGCTTACTCATTGGTGTTCATTACGTTCTATCTCGCTCGCACCACGTTCGTTTCTTTATTGGCGCGAGCTAACTCCACATAGACCTCGTTCGTACTCCCTAAAATTTTTGTACTAAATGTAACTCATATCTTTTTGGTACCGGTTTTAGCGGGTACTGTGATTGAGTTTAAGGTGGGCCTCTTATAACCCAATTTGGAAAATCTCTAACCATCCACAGATGATTTATTATGGGCATTATTGTAACTACAGGACGAACTGTGCGTAATGCTCTCTATCGAGTAAAACTCTTTGAGCGAATGTTGCCTCATATAAAAATAAGGCCATAATATACAGTCATTAAAGTAAACAAAAAAAAACGGCGAATTCTGATTTATACTAAAAAGTAAGAGAAAATAAGGAAAGGATTTCATTCTGAATGGTAGGCTGTACGTAAGTTATTAGAAAATAATACAAATTTAAATTAGTTTACAATTAGTTACAAATTAATTATTTATTACTTTATATATTATTACTTTATTACTTTATAATTGTATCTTAGAAGTCACACTGAAGAGAATGGTAACTAAGTTAGGAATAGTGCTGTATGATTGTTTGCCAGTGAGAGAAAGATTTTTTTTCAATCGACGCATAAATTTAAATTAAGGTAAACTGTACACAAGAAATAATCTTATCCACTAGAAGGTATAAAGCTTTGAACGGCAGTATATACCCGATACAGCACACTCCTAACGCTACAATCTAAAATTTGTACAAAAGCGGAGTTTAACTTTCTCAACGATGACTTTAAATGCAATACGCAGGACGTCCTTGAGACTGATTATTGAACAAAGAAATTTTCAATATACGTATACAGTATACCACAGAAGGACTGTGACTTCTTTTTACATAAATACAAAGTCTAAATCGACTTAACAAAGGTCGTCGGCTCGAGGCAGCTCAGGGCAGCGGCCAGGGCAGGCCGGAGAAGTTGACGGGCCCGCCGAGCCCCGCGTCCGCCTCCAGCAGACTCA
>CAJQZM010010882.1:0-13356 GCA_907164665.1 Colias nastes | reverse complement strand
TGGTTCATTTGACCCATATTTTTTTCCTATGCGGGCTTGTAGTCTATAACCTATCTCTCTATCTGAGAAATTTTTAACACATCGTTTTCTCCCTGTTAAGATTTATGCTTGAAAACTCTACATGTAAATAATAATTTTGCTTTGCCGCTTTTTTGAAATTACCCTTTTAAATAATTAAGTATTTTTATGAATAATTGTGTATATTTATTGATTCGATAATTCAGACTATATAAATACGATCGTCGATTCAGCGTCAAAACAAAGCATGCCAATCATCGCAAGATAATTGTTTCTGTTTATTTGTGTAGATTAGAAAAAGGAAAACTCTGTAAAACGCGAATAAATATCTAAAGTCACAACGTTAGCTACTTAACTATTTACTTACTATAAACAAGCTTGTAAACTTTTACATAACTCTTAAGGTTAACGGAATACATATTACTTGTACATCTTACATCATCAATATCCCATATTGCTACATCGCAAGCGTACAAACTCTGATTCATGATCGGCAAGTTGAATTGTGTTATTGAAATTCAATATCTTTTAAAGAAACAATAAATATAAAAGTACATATAATCGTGTCTCATGACTTGTGCTTGTGTATTTACATGCCAGCTTTTACATTGAAGATTTTCTTATGGAGAGACAGCAAAACATTGTGTCGTTTACTTTGTACAACTAGCGGATTTCATGTCTAATTCAGTTTTATTTTAACTAAAACACATACATTTTCACTGATTTACTTTTTGTTTATCCATACTAATATTATAAATGCGAAAGTAACTCTGTCTGTCTGTCTGTTACTCAATCACGCCTAAACTACTGAACCAATTTTCATGAAATTTGGTATGGAGATATTTTGATACCCGAGAAAGGACATAGGCTACTTTTTATCTCGGGAAAATGACGCAATCCCGGAAATCCCACGGGAACGGGAACTATGCGGGTTTTTCTTTGACTGCGCGGGTGAAGCCGCGGGCGGAAACCTAGTACTCTATATAATTACTTAATTATATAGAGTACTGAGAAAAACTACTTATTGACTTCAATAAGGAGTTTTTCTCTAAGTTGAAATAATCGAAGCGTAAAATTTTTAATACAATTAATACACGTTTAATTTTTCAATATCTCATTATATAAATATGTTAATATAATATTTTAATTCCAATAAGTAAGTATATTTCTCAGACTTTATTTTTAATCGGTTAAAAATAGAAGTTGAACATGCATAGTTTTCGCAGGAATCGCAATAAATTGTTTGTTTTAACGAAGGCGTGGGCTGCGACTTAGTTGGTTGAACTCATTTACTATTCCACAAAGGATTTTTTAATTATACATATCAATTAGGTGCATAATTTAATTTTTCCAAAGCAGGACATTTTGTTATTAAATATTATTTTGGCTTTAAGCAATTTCTTTTGATGGCTGTTGTTTTAGCATGTATACAGGATGTGTCTAGAATAATAATATTATTGGAAATTAACTAGCTACACAAAATATTAAATGGATCTTGATTTTTATATTTAATTACACAAATAAGACTGTCTTTGGAACTTTGCATTGTGAAAGAGCTATAATTTTTTTGGTGTTTGTGAGGTTGGATAGTTTAAAAATATTTAATAATACCTAAGCGCATCTTTTTCATGTGATTTAGAAATTAAGTATATATATATCGTATCTATATATACCTACTGACTATTTTAAAACATGAAGATTAAAGCATCAAATACTTAGAATAATAAATCTTTCTGGATCGTACCAGACAACACACTGTATATTCCATGGATTTGATAGGAAAGAAAATTACGTGGGCGCAATCTGTAGGAGTCTGCGGCAATGTCAAAGTCGCCGTATTAGTAGATTACATACTAATGTTTATGAACAACATGGCATGTACACAATATCCGCAGATTGGTCCGACGATACGCGTTTAGGGGCATGAGATATTATCTACGTGCTGACAGATTGTAGATATATCAGGTTGCTTTACATTTTGGTCTTTTATATTATGAGAGACGTGTACATCATTTTGACATTTGAAGACTGTTAAATCATGCTCATGCGCTTTTATAGTTATATGTTTGAGTTGAATATCCTGTTTATATATGCCTTATAGTCTAATAGACAGCTAGGAAGTGTATAATATAAAGTGAAGAAGATAAAACGATAGGAAAGAGTATTTTTAGTTTTGCAATTGGTTATTAAAGATGGTTTCATTGTAAGCATTTACTGGATTATTATACCACAGTATAATAGATACCTGAATTATGAATCAGCATTTCATTATCATAACGCACCAAATAACGACATTTGGCCTATTCCAAAGCTCTTATAAATTCATGTATCATCATTAAAATTAATCGCTCCTTTAACGACAAACAATAAAACACAACCCAAATCCACCGAAATAGTTCTTTAATTAACCATATATCATGTTAATTCATCACCACTATCCAATTAGGCGAATTTGATATATGAGCTACCGTTAACTGATTTGAGGCTGTTTCGTCGCCTCCCAAATGACCATTTCTTATCCTGCACCTAATGGCATGACATCAGCGTACGGATATGGTTGAAATTACCTTCACCCACTATCTTTGGAGGCTTTGGTATAACTAAAAGAACGCCCATAACCGTGGACAGTCATGTCGAGGGTGACCGCGTTGAATACTTCCAGGAAGTGAGAGAAAGTGCTTATCAGTTATGGATGCTTGGTTTAAGGTAAGGAATAGATTTTTAAGATTATTATATTATTTAAAACATTTACGAAAATATTTACTTACTAAATATTAATTACTAAAAATAGAATTTGACGGTGAGGGTTGAGTGGTGATTGTAATAAAAAATTGTTCATAAGGGT
The DNA here is from genome assembly GCA_907164665.1 of Colias nastes. Lineage (NCBI taxonomy): Eukaryota > Metazoa > Arthropoda > Insecta > Lepidoptera > Pieridae > Colias > Colias nastes. Next base: position 10,493 of record CAJQZM010010882.1, on the reverse strand, counting down.
TTCGAGCTTAGTTTCAAGTGACGATATTGAAAAAATAAGAAGTGTGTTTGTGTAAGAACGAAATTATTTTGAAATTAATATAAGAGGATAACATAAACTTCGGTGCAAAGTATACAATATACCAGCATTAAGCCAGCATTTATTTTATCTAATTATACATTATCTTGACTTAAATTTAAGTCGAATTCTTAAATTGAAAGCTCAAAATTAATGTTCGAGGGAACGTTCCTTTATTATTGTAGTATAGAAAGAAGGAATTCTTTCTATATCAAATAGTATTATTATTGCGTAGCTAGAATAGCATTATTTGGTTTTGAAATTCAGAGGACATTAACAATCATAATAGGTATATAAACTTTATGTAAGCGTATCGATACGTAAGTATAAACAGATAAATAAGATCTTAAGATTATTATTGAAAAAAGGGCTACAACAAAAATGTGTAAGCAGCCTTATCGTTGTACCAGAATACATATACGGTGGTAATGATCATTAATACTGAACAAATCGTATGAGATCAGGCCGACTCAAACAAATGTGCACCATTACTCAAACCGACGTTAATATAGAAAAAGCTCTCGTAATTGATATTTATTGAATGGCCCAATTTGTTACTGTTATTATTATTATGAAGATAAAAATATTACTGGATATGTTTTTAACTCCTGGAGTAAGTCCTAAGAAATAAAAAAAAAGCTCAAAAAAATTAAGTTCCGCGGGGTTCTATTAATTTTCAGATTATACATATAAATAACCGTGATCCATTTTTATCCAAATTGTTTTATAAACGAGAATTATGATTACTTATAACTAGATGTATGAAAATTTGCTAAAATAAGTTCAGGAACTTTACTAAACTATTTAATAATGTGTGATGTCTTAGGCCAGGACAAGCAATCATAGTAAATATTGTACGCGTAGAGTTAGAATTAGAGTAGAATGCTATATGCGTTTAAAACTTAAAATCAACTGAATTTAAACTAATTAATTAGTCCTAATGTTTAGATCTTCAACAAATTGAAAGCGGAATAGGTAATATTTATTAAATTGTTTCCAGGTCATCACTTTCTGTATATTATGGATAAATTCTGTGAGGACGTCTCCAGCGAGACACCCGCGTCTCAGCTTGGCAGCACAGGCACCTAATTATTTCTATAGAGGCAATGATGGTAAGTTTATTTTATTAATTGATTTAAAAATATATTTTTGTGAAAAAGGTTATCGGTGCTGTTGTTTTTCCCTCATTAAGAACTTTAATTTTTAACAGTATATCTCAGCACAGCATAAAAACTCGAAATGCTTTTAGATTTATCATAAAGTAGCTATTGTCTTTAATAATTGAGTCTGAATTTTTAATTCTCCAAAAATAATTAATATTCTTTCGAACCGGTGCCTTTTCATATTTGGAATCTATATCATTTATCAAGGCAATAAAAATGCAAATTTAATTAATCACAATTTATTTTTAGGTACATATACATTTGGGTACGATGTTTTGGACCCGGAGTCTGGCAACACACAGTTCAGAAATGAGGAACGGTATTCCAATGGAACAGTGGTGGGAAGTTATGGGTATATTGATGCTTTGGGGAAGCCTCGGCGATATGATTATATCGCAGATGAAAAGGGTTATAGGTAAAGATATTTTAATTCATTTGCAGCCAATGATTGTTGGTCATTTTGAACTGAGATTGTTAGCATGAAGGGCTGGTATCTGTGCGCGTTGACAAAACATTTTGATTTTCTTTCTTTTTTCCTTCATTCAAAAATATAATTTGGTTTATTATACAGATAGTATAGTATTATTAGGTTTCCATACAACTCACGTGAGTCATCTCCGTTCAAGACCGACAACTGTTTTTACTTTGTTTCTATAATAATTCCCATTTGACATATTTCGTTTCATGTATCTCCCAATCACGACATTTTCTGAGAATCATGCAAAACCCACATAGCGAATTTGTGCCATGAATTTGCCATGAATGTCATGTTTTAAGATAAAAATGCATCTTCACAGAATTTTTGAATAAATACCTACTGGGCATTATATGATAATGAAAAGTGGGAAGAACAAAATAGTCTATTTTATTTATTTAAATTTCAGAGTTGTAAGTGCGAAATTGCAACAGGAGCCCTACATTGCTCCACCTGTCAATGTAATAGAAGAGCCTTCAACCGAAGCAGCCGTAGCTTGGACCAGGCCTTCAAAACGAAAAGGCGTCAAAAAAGCAACTAAACCACCCGTCGAACGAAGAATATTCAATTCGTATCAACCGCCCAGTCACTATTTATTATACTAGTGTATTAATATTTAATAAATTATTTTTGTGAAATTATGTGTTTTATTCTAAATACCCACTCTACCTCTGTAATCTGTTACTCATGTGAACAAGGTTTTCATTTGACTAACAAAAGAAAAAACATGATTTCACAAGTTATAAACTGCATATTGCTGAATTTTATTTTAAGAACCAACTTAATTTATTCCTAACCTCAGATTATCCCTACTAATATTATAAATGCGAAAGTAACTCTGTCTGTCTGTCTGTTACGCTTTCCCGCTTAAACCTCTCAACCGATTTTAATGAAATTTGGCACAGACAATCTTTAGAGCCTGAGAAAGAACATAGGTTTAAAACATACCTTTTATTGCGAAATATGTACCACGGGCGAAGCCGGGGCGGACCGCTAGTAGATTATAAAACAAAGTTGTGAAATTTCATCTCCTAAATTTATAAGATAGCAAAAATTCTTAGACACTTATTGGCTATGACCACATGACCTAAGCACATGACATTATCAATTTTTGTGATAAGTATTTTGAAATTGTTGATTTGAATTTGATTTGAATATTAAAATTGGGTTATAAGGATGACCTCTTTCCTTAATATTTTCTTGCTGTCATCGTACTGTCATTATTTCTGTAATCAGCTAATCAGATAAATAAAGCAGAGCAAATTTTATTTCAACACATAACACTCATGTTTACGTTTAGTATTTTTATATTATTTTTATTCATGAGTTATGAATTGAATTGTAAGTACCAGCATAGCAGTAGGAGTTTATATACGTAAAATATTTTATTTTCCGCCATTTTACGTATAAAGAATCTATTTTTGAATCTATTGTTGTTGTAATCTATTGTATACAAATATGTACATAACTTAGTTTAAAATAAATATTTTTTTTTAGCTTATCCAATACAGAAAAAGCAAATATTAGATGTCAATTTGGAATCAAAAGACGAAATGCGGTATCCGAATGGCACTGTTATAGGGAAATACTCTTATAAGGATAAAGAAGGGAATCCTGTGCATGTGAAATATTATGCTGACGACTCTAGTTACGGGTATCTACTATCTCTATTAATTAGAAATGAAGTTTATTCCAAATAAAAAATGTTTTAAGAACCATAATAATAGCAGAGAGTTGTAATAACAGTTGGTTCTGACTTATATAGTTATCAATATTTATTAGCGCAAGTTAAATATTATCATTAGGTAAAGTAATTTTAGGTTACTCTCATGTAATTTTAGGTTCCTAAAACTAGCAATACCTACTTATGATTCACGTTATGTATTATCAGATGTTTCAACTCAGAATAGCTACTACAAATCGATGCTAAAACTATTATCTATACTAATATTATAAAGCTGAAGCTATTTGTTTGTTTGTTTGAACGCGCTAATTTCGGGAACTACTGGTCCGATTTGAAAAAATCTTTCGGTATTAGATAGCCCATTTATCGAGGAAGGCTATAGGCTATATATCATCACGCTAAGACCAACAGGAGCGGAGCAATGCGGGTGAAACCGCGGGGAACAGCTAGTTTATTAAATAAAGATTTGACATTGTTACAGAGTGGAACTCAAAAGCTTCAAGATTCTTGGTGCAAATATTCCAACAATACCGCAGGATCAACCAAATCTTGATTATTCCATTAACACAGAATTCCCGTTCAACATTTCTTCGGATCCTCTTCTAGAGAACAATTTCAAGATCGATAAAGATACCGATTTCAATGTAAAAAAAACAAAGCCAGATCGTAAGTTGGAATATGAAATATACAGAGAAAATGAGCTGAAACCAGAAAAATATAACAATGGGAGGGTTCGTGTGTATTACGATAAAAATAATAAAAGGAAAATTCGTAATGTGTTTGATCCCTATGGAACATTTCGATTTTGTGAACAGTTTTAATGTTTTAATTTAGATAATTTAAGGTTTGGTGTTAACTAGGTTTCTTTCTTATGCTTAGTTTATTTTCGAATAAAATATATTTTAATGAGCATTATTTTTCATTTTGATATGATTTGCATACAAAAATTATGAAATTTTCCATACACCAATGCATCTGAATTTATTAACGGGAGACAAGACTATATTAAGTATTATTGCTTAGAATAATTTATTGCCTGTTTTGTAAGCCTTGACAAAGACCATAAAATGCGTTGGCCTGGTTTATTTATTATAGCTAATTTTCCGCTTCTGTTGAATTCCAAGCATTTATAAGAACCTCTATCACTGGATTCAGTCTCCTTTGAGATTAGCACCTCGCCGTGCCTAAAATTCGGTCACAAGAACAACATTAATATGCATTTCCAGTATGAAATTATAAAACATTTGGGTCTCAATGTTCCTCTTATATAAGCAGAAGCAATCTTTTTAAATATAGAGTAAAAAACTATAGATGCCTAGTTGTAGGAACGTTTTAAGAATTTTCGCACGCAGTTTCTTAAAACTACAGTGTGCTTGAGTATTTTTTGTAACATTATGAGCATAAAATTTCATATTCATTCTTATTTAACCGATACATAAATCTCTACATTTTCGTTGGAAACCAACATTCTATACAATAAAGTTGAAACTATCGATTTGGGATAGATACCTACTAAATAAGAAAACCCATTAAAGTAAAACGCGGTAGCTATTTCATACAATGTTTGCGACTGATTTTCATTCACAATGGATAGATGCATTACACAATAGTAGACTACATTTGATCAATATTCAGGTATCTCAATATTGATATTGTACAGTTTCACCTACGATATACTCCATAGAGTTAAGTGCTCGCGTGTGTCTTGACTAGCAATTTAGTGAACACTTATATTAGGTAACTTTGGATTATAATTCTCAATAGCAATCGGTTCACCTTATTATAGATAGGTATTACTGTCGTTTTAGACGCAGTTTATTAAAATAATTTCTTATTTTGTTCAAAGCTAAAACAGTTTACGTACCTAAAAAATCTGTATTGGTTTAAGTTGTATGCTATCTGTATTCTAATAAGAAGTAAAAGTAATTTTGTGAGTGAAAAAAGTCAATCTAGCATATTATATTATGGACACAATGTAGTTATGTTATAGATATAGTTGGCACAGCAAATAACAATAGGTAACAATTTCAAATACGGTGGCAATTGGATATTGTGTAATAGCGTTATAAAAGTCATAACGTAATAAATATTACTGTAATTCCAATTAGAGCTAATTGTGTGTATTACTAGTTTTTATGTTTATTCTATATTCATAACAATGTAGGTCTTAGGTACCAACATTGAAAGACATTGTTGTACGAAAAATAATGACGATAAAAAATATAATAATTAAATCTATTTATACATCTGTTTATGTAGGTTTGTTGTTTAATTATTATTAACCTTACCTTCCATCTATTGTGGTATTGTTTGTTTTAATTAATTAATTAAATCAAGGCAAATAATGCATTTTAAGTGATACAACAACTTCTCATAATATTTACTCGCAATTATAAAGTTATAAACTACCTACATTATCATTTATTTGATTAAGTATTTGATAAGTACTAAAAAGTAAAAACGTAATCGGAAAGTAACCTACAAATAACACGCATATAGAGCCGAATTTCTTCATATTCAATAAGTTCGACATCACGTAGTGCAAGTAATGGTGATTTCTTGGTGTTATGGTCACAAGTCCTATTACAATAATATGTCACTAATATGCGAGAATGCTTACGTAAGCTTGTGACAAGCACGCTTTCCTCGGTTAGCCTAAATCTTCGACAATGCGATATATTAGGGCGATTTGAGAAATAAACAATCTTTATTTCGAACTAGCTCTTCGCCGTCGCGTCGGCTTACCTTGCGTAAAAGTATATTCCCAAGGAATGTCTAACTTGTATCCACTTGAGCATGCTCAGGCGAATGAGCGGCTCATTTGGCCGAGCCGCTCAAGTGGAGACGCCTGAGCACGCTCGGCCCGAGCAAATCCGAGCGCGCTCAGGGCGAGCCGGCTGTTTCTGTCGGTTTTTGTCCGTGCTCAAAGGCGCTCAGCATTCGCTCGGCGCTCAGTGTGGACGGTTATTTTTGTGTTTGAGGCGAGCGCGTCGAATTCCCCGAGTTTTAATACAAATACATTACACGGACACGTGAAGACATGACGGAGCCGAGCATATACTGAGCAGCTTGAGCACAGCTTTTTCAATGTTGAGTCTCGTTCGACCGAAACATTCATTTTGTTCCTCTGAGCATGCTCAGGCGAATGAGCGGCTCATTCGCCCGAGCATGCTCAAGTGGATACAAGGCTATGCAAAATGTAGCCTACGTCACTCAATCCTCCTATCTCCACTAAATTCGCTCCGTTGCGAAGTGAAGGAAAAGCAAACACACTTTATAATATTATGAGTATTCGTAGGAAGATAAATATTTGGAGTCTATTTTGTAGCTATCTCAAAATATTGGAATTAAATATAATCTTGAATTTGTCTCAATAGCTTGAATAATTAATTAACTGGAACAGACATAAAGTGAAGTGTTTTCCTCTTATTATAGATTTTTCATTCACACCTGTGTATAACTTATTTGGAATTCCGCAAAATGATATAATTGATGGTTCGGATTCCGTCTCCCACGCGTTACCTACTGTGCTTCAGGAAGGAAGCGCATGGATTGTAAAAACATGCATTCATTAGCTACTATTTAATTAACTGTAAATTTATAATGATGTCTCTTTTTCTCTGTTTAATGTGGAAAGAGAAAGAGTATGTCACACGCTTCAATAATAGAGATAATATACGTTTTGTTTCTTAGTTTTATGTTGAAAGGTAGAAATAAAATATTGTTGCTTGTAAAGATCATCGTGTTTTTAGTAATTTGTAGCGATGTATATTATTGTGATTAATGATTGATTTTTGTTCTGATTAGTTAAGTTAATGGACCGAGCAATACGAGGTCTTGTACTGATGTATCTATGTTTGTTTATGGATCATTGATTCACACTTTATTCCTATAATTAAGATGTTATTCACTTTATTACTGCAGTTAATGCAATAAGAATAGGATCAGTAAAATTGATGAGATTATTTTTGTAATAATTTAATCAAATAATTAAAAATGATTTTCAATTTTTCTTTTATTTTCTTGTTTAAATGTTTCGGAAAAATCGTCTCTCGATCAGTAACAGGAAAATAATTATATAATTAGTTTACAATAATTTAATGTTGTAAATTAAAATTTTACCTAAGTATCTACTTTCTTACTTAGCTAACGTAGGTATATATTTTGAATATTAATAGATTTTTAAGGGTTACTTTAATTTCATGAGGGTCATGCGATTTTTATCGAAAATTGCGGACATTTTAAAAACGCTTAAACTTGTTAGGCAATTGGAACGCAATTGTATATGCAAATTTTTATAATTAATCTAGAAAAATATGTTTTAAATAAGGTTGGAAGAAATTTAATAAGTCTTCATTAATTTGTTTTATAGCTTTTAGTTCCTATAACACAGCTAGAATAGCCACATTTTATAATTTTGTCAACTATACCTTATATTGTCCAGCTATAGATTGCCACCTCTTTTGCCTACCACATATAAGCGCATGAGTCGAATTATTCACTGCATACAGTACTTAGCCTTTCAAAGCAACTGTCTTGGTTTATATCGTATTTAAAGTGTGTGTTATATATTATTATATATAAATATGGCTTTTATGGTAAGGTGTTTGATTTTAGTGATTTTGTAAAAGTGGAAAAATAAGAAAATATCCATAGTAGTGGATAAGGATAGGAATTGGGATTGTGGAAAAAATTGGTTATAGTTTAGTAAAAAATTATTCCTGGGAAAGAAGATTTCGGAAATTATGTGGAAAGTTCGATGACTCTATCTTCAATTTATAATAAAAAAATTCAAGGTGTTGGATGTTCGGTTGTTGGTATAAATAGATTTATCCCGATGATTCTTTTGTTACTGAAGTGGAATTAGTTAAATTATATTCATCAAATTTTTAATTTTAATTATGTCATAACTATTGAAAAAAAAAAATACCTAAGTATTATGTTGAAATTTCATCAAAATGATCTATTCAACATCGAGCTCAATAAATTAGCTTAGACTCTTATCTTTGATTCTTTTTGAATTTCTACCTAATTACGTAAATTCTATGATTTTTAGCATTAAATATATTTACGTAATTTACGATCAAAAGTTAATTATTTTTTCATACATTCTTAATTCAGTATCATAGCTACTACATAATTTTAATACCTAACACGAATATTCACAGTATTTAGCAGCAGTTCTCCTGCTAGCAGTTTCCGTACAAAGTCGCATAGTGTACAAGAAGTCAGATCTACAGCCTGAAGGGAGTTTCTCGCATTCCCTGCACAGCCCTGTGATTGGACACCATTTGGCACACCACTATATACCTGAAGATGAACACGTCGATTATTACGTGAGTTATTGTTTATAATATGTCGTGTTTTCTATTGTTACGATCATGGAATAAGTTTAGAGTCCACCTAGACGAGAGAGATCTGCAGAGCAATAATTTTCTAAACACATAAATGCAAATGTAAAGATATGATACGATGTATTTAAAGAAACAAAATATACTTATTGAAGAAACTCTGTGCGTAATAAGTAAAAGTTAATTAACTTTAACTATTAACTTCGGAAAACTCTCATACAAAATAAACAGTCACAGACTAAAATGCGGGTAATATCCTTTTGAAGTGAAGGGATAATTTTTGTTTTTACTTGAATTACTACGAATTAACCTTATTTTTAATATATATTCCCAATATAACAAACATGTTTATTTTTAAATGGGATAGGATAAAAAATAAATTTCCACTAGAACAAACTACGTGCATCAGTTAACCTTTACCTACTAAAAGATTTTTTACTAAACGCAAGTAGACAACACTTTATGCACATTTTAAATACCGTATAATTTATGAGTTATCATGAAAACTCACAATTGAATGGGCCTTTTCTTCATTGTTTCAACAGGCGATTAAAAGAGAAAGAAACTCGATAAAAATTGATGTGACATCACAAGATATTCGTCTGCCTATCGATGAATAGCCTTTGTTATTTGATAGGCAATGACCTTGACAGTTCACATTGAAAATTCTTCATGGGAACAAATACGAAGTGAAATTTTTAGGTGTTATTTGACTGCTTTAAGATTAGACGAAGTATTTTCTTTGTTATTAACCCGAGAAGTGATGAAACAGAAGTTGAGTGAACATCTTGAATTTATAAAATTTATCAATGAATGAAATAAAATTTCGTTATAAATTATAATAGATACATATTAAGATTCTTATTAAGAAAATGGGTTGTAATTAGAGCCTCACAACTATAGTCTTAGGTATACTTTAAAAAGAGAAGATGAAATAAGAAAATAAAAAAAAGACGGGTTGCACTCCGGGAGTGCCGGCAGAAGTGAAAACTTGATTATTAACGTTCAGCATGTTTGATATTTTGGAATGGTATCCGTCTTACGCATGGAATATAAGGGCTAAAAAAAAAAGAAAAAAAACATCCGTCTTACGCTTTTTCGATCAGGCCACGTGTCCTGACGCGAGTTTAAGATTTTATACCCAACGCCGCTAAAGAAGTTTTCACTTCAAAAAAAAGATAAAAAATTATCTTACCTCTGGAAAACTCTCCATTTTTTCCGGCGAAGTTAACGTTTTTTATCCCGGTCAACCCGGGCGAAGCCTGGGCAAACGGCTAGTATCTTATATTAATTTAATAGTAATAATTAGTATTATAACATGATTAGACATAAACTGGTAAAACGAACATGAATCGGCATTACTAGAATCCTAATACGATTACATCATATTATGCGTGAACTATTTGGTGAAAAAGAAAGCATGCTGACATAATATGTGTAATTGTGTGTAATTTAAATATTATGTGACAGTTTTGTACATTCTACATGCTTGTATGCGCAAAGTCTATATTAGAGAATTGACTTTGAAAGCATGTTTTTCATCCTATTAATAAGTATTAAAGCACATATTGATATTTTCTATAGGAACTATAAATAATAAAAACAGATAATATTGATTAGAAATTTTATGATAATCACTAACCTACCACTATTTAAGCACATATTATATGAATATGCTATCTTACTATATTTATTTATGAATGAAATTGATCTCAGTGTAAGTCCATAAACCCAAAAAATCAATGAATGGGCTATGACATAAT
>CAJQZM010010881.1:0-32560 GCA_907164665.1 Colias nastes | reverse complement strand
ATAAGCTAAATTCTCATAATTCTAACGGTTACCGAGTTTTTTACATTAAAAAAAAATATATATTTCATAAAAGGTTGTTTTTTGAAAATATTTCAGTTGGTACTAGTTTTACATTAAATAATCTTGAGAATCAAATAATGTTTATTTAATTATTTTTCAATTGATATCCTTTTTAAGTAAATCGGTCAAGTAGTTATCTAGATATACCGCACAATAGAATGGCCCGACGGCCATCTTTGCTACGTCATAGCTCCCCCCTCCATACCCCTAGGAAGTGACAACCGCACTTTTTGTGTTCAGAAAAACATGCCGATTAAGTGGATATCAGTAGTTCGTACGGCGGAGATAAGTCCCACGGAAATGAATTTTATTTCAATGGGGGACTGTACTATATATTTTATTACGTTCGCCACATTATATAAAAACATTAATAAATAAAAAAATTTGACAGTTATATCCTAATCAAGCGAAGATCTACAAACCAAAAAATTGTTCAGCCGTTCTTGAGTTATAAGTGAATGAGAATTTATGTTTGCAATTAATCAGAATATCTTATAAAAACAAAGATAGAAAAAAAAGCATTATTGTTAAAGCATTGTTATCAGCAGAATGTTTGTGGTCAACTTTGACCTATAGTGTGTACTCAGCATAAGAGGGTTAAACCGCTTTTAAAATTAGCACAATAAATCGGTTAATTTCACACCCAATATTTCGAGCAAAATATCCATTTAAATAACAATTCGAGGCTTATAAAAATGTAAATCAAATGTTTGCATTAATATGGATATATTGAATAATTTGTTTACCTTATTTATTAACCAGGAATATTTTAACACATAATTTTTTGTATAAATACCGTTGACAATTTGTACGAATATGAATAACGGTTATTTTTCTGTACTTAAAGCTTATTTCATAAGTTTTGTATATGTTTTTTTTAGCTTTTATACAAAGTGTATAAATTACATAACAATTTGGTTACATGAACTATCCAATTAGTAGTAGTATATCGACAATAAAAGTCCCATCAGAAATGGTCCAAGCTTCTAGTCAGAAGCTTCTAGTTTAGATGAAATAAACAGACAGTTAATAATACATTTCAACTAGCTCTACCCACGGCTTCATCCATAATATACCTAGTCTAAGAAAAAAAAACCCCGTTTCGTGGGATTTCCGGGATAAAACCTATCCTATGTCAATGAGAATTGAGAGGTTTCAAGTTATCTTTCGTATTTTTGGTATAGGGTAGAACTGCCATTTACAGCATTTATTAGAAAAAATATAATTAAACATTCAAACTTCAATTTACTCATGTATACTAAAAATGTATAAAGCCTGTATTACATTCACACAGGAAAATAATAATGACTCTGAAATAGTGCAAAATATAGATTTTTTAATGACTCCGCAGTGTAATTTGGATGTGCGCCAAAAAAGAAGACTCGAGGATTTACAAAATGTCGTACTGTTGATATTTTATTCACTGCGAATAAGAGCTAATTGGGATATCTGAGTAAGAAATGAGAGTAGCTAAATTAACAAGCAGAAAATATATAAAAAAAAAACTAGCTGTTGCCCGCAGCTTCGCCTGCGTAAAAAGATAAATTTTCACGGTACAAACTTTCATCCCCTATATTTTTATCTCTGAATTGATCAAAATCCTTTCTTAGCGAATGCCTACGTCCTAACATCTACCTTGCCAAATTTCGGCCCGATCCATCCAGTTGTTTGAGCTGTGCGTTGATAAATCACTATGTCAGTCAGTCAGTCACCTCTGAGTTATATATATTTAGAAATATAACAAAAATCTGTGATAATTAATATCCATATTTATATTATAAATACGATCTGTGTGTAATGCGTATTCAAATGTATAATCACAGCATTATTCTATAGCTAATGTGTTATTCTGACGTATAACCTATACTCCTGTAAAGTTTCATCCAAATCCGGCTAGTAGTTTTTACGTGAAGGAGTAACAAACTTCCATCCATCCATACTTATACTGTCGCAATTATGATACAGTAAGTATAACAGCTCTACATTCCTAAAACCAAATTCTTCAACTATAGTTTTGTCTTAAATTGTAGACACAAAAGAAATTTATTTCCAAAAACATTACATACAAAATTTCTCTTAAAATTAAATGACGCACACACACAGCCTCAGCAAAATGCTGCACAAAAACAGCGCTGATTTTCAGGCTGCAACGATGATTGAGGTTCGTCATAATATTAAAAAAATTGAAATGTATATAACCTATTTCGTATATTACCTATTACCTACAACATAACTAAAACTATCATCACGTACAAAATGAACAACCACTAACATTACTATTGCTTGAATCTCGCATACCGCATAAGTAGGTATAATGTTTACAAAGCCTCTTCGAGCTTTGCCATCGTCGTATAAAATAGATGAAGTAAATTCACTGGTTTGTAATGTTATTCCTGTACCTTAAACTTAGGGCTAGATTATAAGGAACTAAAAATAAAAAGCTTTCAAATTAAATATGATATGACTTTAATTTTAATAAGCAATTGGGTAAATATTGATATTGGGACAAACTATACTTAAGATGTCTGTAACTTTCACTTTACTGTTTATTTATAGGGAACAATAGTCATAAAATTTTAACAAAGAAATAAATTGTAGGTTTAAATAACATACATACATTCTGATTTAATTGACAAGATTATGTTTTCAATTTTACGTATGCAATAGTTCCTTATTAATAGGACGCATAGAAAAGAGACCAGTATGACACTGCCTTTATCCTAGGTTCAGAGTTAAATAACACACTTAAGTATCTAATTTTGTCAAATTTCAAATAATCGTATTTAGGTATTTGGAATAGATAAACTTTCCATGTACCTATTGTTATATTTTGCGTCTCGCGGTTTCACCCGCGGTCTTTTGGTCATATTATCACAATACATACAGTCAAGTCTTCCTCGATAAATTCACACAAAAATATATTTTAAAATCGAACCAGTAGATGAGATAAGCTCATTCAAACAAAAACTGAAGTCTGAACTATGGCACTGAAGTATGCATTAGTTTAAAATATATAGCTGTTGTTTTAAAGTTACATGTAAACATGTATTTTAAATATAATTATTATTATCTTTAAAATTAATTAACGCCAAAGTCGTCTCCACATCTATTCAAACATGTATTTGAAAAATTATTTCGGTGTTAGATAGCCTATTCGTCGATCAAGGAGTGCTATAACTAAGGGATCACGTACATGATCACGTACACGTAATATATGATCTAATGGTGAAATAAATTTTGATGTTGGTCCATATTCTGAAAATTATTATCATCAGAAAGAAATTATCAAGCACATTTGTCTCCAAAAACGATTTACTCTACCTCATAATAGAAAACGAAATTTAATAAAAATATTTTCGTTCCCCGAATGTCTCGTGAAAACAAAAAAATCAGACGAAATTGTATCCTCAGTATTATCATTGGAATGTCATTAGGTACATTTTCCTTTGTCATTTTGTTTTGCTATCTTCCTATAATGTTTTGATTAAAAACAATTCACTATGATTGGCTTAACTCGAGAGTTTATTGTTTTAACGTAGGTATTTATTTTCGTGAGAATAATAGATGTATTAAAATGTAATTAACATTGTATTATTTAACATGTATCATCACTACATAGTATAAAACAAAGTCGCTTTTTCTGTCCATATGTCCCTTTGTATGCTTAAATCTTTAAAACTACGCAACGGATTTTGATGCGGTTTTTTTTTAAAAGATAGAGTGATTTAAGAGGAAGGTTTTTGTATATAATTTATTAGTTTTCAGACAAAGCGGGCGAAGCCCCGGGCGGTAAGCTAGTTTACAATAAAATGTAACTATTATAATACTAAAAACACGCTTGATGATAAGAGTATATATACGTAAGGAAATTATTTAACTAGGCAATCCTTATAATAAGATAAACTTATGAAATTATTGTATTGTCACCGATCATTGTAATAAAGTTTTATAAAATTGGTCCTTTTAAAGTGGGTCGATATCAAGTCTAAAGAGGTCGATTACATAAAATTTAAAAACATGCAAACATTCAGGTGAAGCTAATATTATAAACGTGTAAAAAAGGCAAAAAAACCTTCGCAAATATTATAATTATTCTTAAATATACCTACAGCGTTTCTTCAAACGGTTTTACTTTTGATTTCTATACAAAAAAAATAATAATAAATAAAACACCTTCTTTAATAATGTATAAATACTTTTTGGTACCAATAGAATTGTACAAATATAATCATTCGCTATAATCATTAAACTACAATTGAGCAATCAATTCATAAATAAATAGGTACATTATTTTATTAACGCTTGTTATCCCACAACAAAAATGTATCAAAGAAAGAAACATTATTTATTACTAGCTGCTCCGCGCGGTTTCACCCCCGTGGCTCCACTCCTGTGGGTCGTAGCGTGATGATATAATATAGCCTATAACCTTCCTCGATAAATGGGCTATCTAACACCGAAAGAATTTTTCAAATCGGACCAGCAGTTCCCGAGATTAGCGCGTTCAAACAAACAAACAAACAAACTCTTCAGCTTTATAATATTAGTATAGATTTGCGTACCTTCATTAAACACAATTTTTAAAGCAAAAGATTTCTACGAACTAATAAAAACACTAAATAGTCACTATAAAAAGATTCTAAGAATCTATGTAATTTATTTTAAAAATTAAGCACAGTTCTGGGAAATGTGAATCGAGTGGATATATAATATTATATTTGAAGTTTATAAAACTTTGGATGAGCGAAAAATGAAAAGCCAATTAGTGAGATGTTGCTTTGGTGTGCCAGGAGCCTACTGTTCAGTACACGTTCCATAGTCTTACAGAGTATGGACGTGACTGAAATTGGCCTATAGTTGGAGGGGTCGGCACGACTGCCTTTTTTGGGCACGGGCCGCACGTTGGCAAGTTTCCAAGATTTCGGTACTATTCCAGTCGTCATCGAGAGGCGAAAGAGGCGTGTCAAAACAGGAGCAAGCTCAGGTGCACAGTTTTTAAGTACTATGGCTGGAATTCCATCAGGGCCACTGGCTTTATTCACGTCAAGATTCCGCAGCGTTTTAAGCACCTCAGTCTGACGAATGCGAATTTCCGGCATATTCACCTCGCATCCAGGTAGACTGGGAGGTTTCGCATTTGCGGGATCAAGACGAGAATTTTCCGCGAAAAGAGAAGCAAAAAGGTTCGCTTTCTCTACGGCGGTGTGAGCCAGCGACCCATCCGGTTTCAGCAGTGGAGGAAGTGAGGGGCGGCAGAAATTCGATTCAACCGTCTTAGCCAGGGACCAAAACGCTTTGCTACCAGAGGGGTAAGAAGCCAGTTTGTTCCCTATACGGCTGACGTGGTCAAATCGAGCTTTCCGTAGAGCCTTTTTGCAGGACTTGGCGGCCCGGTTGAAGGCTTTCTTCTTGTCTGACACGTCCTTGGCCTTGCGGTGTCGAGCATCAACCCAAGCCAGATATGCTTCATGCTTTAGCGCTTCAGCGCGTCTGCAATCGGCTCTGAACCAGGGCTGAGCTTTGCCGGACATGGCCACGTCCGAGAATGGGATAAAGTACTCCATTCCCTGCCGCAGCACATCTGTCACAGCATCCGCGCAGGTCGAAGGATCGTCAGAAGAAAAGCAGACAGGCCGCCAGGGATAAGACGCAAAGAAGGAACGCATCTCATCCCAATCTGCTGACTTGTATCGCCACACGCGCCGAGAGCCCCTAGGACTGGGATCGGGCGGCGAGTAGACAGATACAGATTTCACCAGACAGTGATCGGAGCTGCCAAGCGGCGAAGAAATCGCCACCGAGTAACGGTCTGGATCTGTTGTCAGCAGAAGGTCCAAGCAATTGGCTGTGTGGCTCTCAACATCAGGAACCCGCGTCGCTCCTTGGACCAGCTGGGTGAGATTCAATGCAATGGAGAGTTTACGCATCTCTCTCCCAGCTAGGTCAGTGCACTGGTATGGGTATAGCCACTCCTGGTGGTGGGCATTAAAATCCCCCAGTAACACAAGCTGAGCGGAAGGGTATTTGTGTTGAGCAGCATCCGCCACCTCACTAAGGTACTCTGTGAGCCTGATCGTCTCCTGGTCTCCGCTGTGCGCCCGGTAGACACAGGCATAGAGAAGTTTCTCTGGGCCTGTGTCCACCAGCATCCATAACACAGAAAAATGGGGGTCTTCAAGATACCGGAGACGCCGACAACAGATGTCATCTCGGACGTACGCGCACACACCTGACCGAGCCTTAAAATTATGCTCCAGGGTGTAGCCGGGATAGGACAGGTACGCCAAGTCAGACGGACATCTTATCTGCGTCTCCGTGAGGAACAAGATACACGGTTTATGAGTCTCAAGGTGGAAGTGGACTGCAGCGAGATTAGAGTGGAGACCTCTGATGTTAGTTCGGTCCACTTTTAGCGAGAGGGAGTGCTGCCGCTGTGCCTTGCCTGTTACCTGTATCTTGCCTTGTTCATTGTTGTTTTAGAAGAGAGTGAAGTAGGTATGAAGACGGCAGTGAGTCGATCTTTAATATTTCTACAGTATATTTATATTTTATACAGTATATGCCTAGTTTCTGATCGTGACTTCGTTTACGTAGTAGGTCAGAAGTTCAATCTTATTATGTGCTTATTGAAATAAGATTGATCATATTTTAAGTTGGTAAAAACTGCATCAAATTCTGCATATAATTCTTCAAATGATGCATAAACGTACAGACAGACAAAAGATCTTCAAATTTAGTTCAGATTTTAATTACATTGCTTTAAACATGATAAAGATTGATATAACTACAGTAAATATAGTTTAGTTCAGCTTCAACTGTTCAATTAAAAGAAAAAAATAATAATAAAAAGATTTGAACAGTCGCATTCAATCAAAACTTCGTTCACATTTTTCTCTAACTGTATATTAATCGGTTTTTCAGATCTCAATCATAGATCATTTATACCTTATACAAGTAACTATGAAGTAATCTGTGATAATACTTTATTGCAAAAAATTGTAATTAAATGTAGCCTCAGGCGTTCCTAAAAGGTGAACAAATAAGGTCGACGATCAAAGGCATTTAATTTCTCTAAATTCTAGCCCATGTACAAATTTGGACAGCTCTTCACGATTTGTAAAATCTTTTGATGTCTTCGAGTGGTGAAGGAAAAATTGTGTCTGTATTTAGAATTTAAAGCTGTTGAATTTTAGTGCTTTTAGCTTGAATTGCTACGTTTTAGGGTCGTATTCAGGTTACGTAATGTTATATTATGTTTGAACTCATTTCTACTTCTTCTCGTAATATATTTCCTTTTATTTATTTATTTATAATAATATAAAGTTCTAAAATAATTATAAAAGTAACATATAATATATTGTACAAATAATTAAGTAATTTCTACCAGGCAACCTACAAACACGCAGCATTACTTTCTCTAAAAAAGCATAGAGATGATTCTCTATGTATCGTTATGATACACTAGCTGTGCCCCGCGGTTTTAGCCGCATTGCTCCACTCCTATTGCTCTTAGCGTGATGTATAAAACATTTATAGCCTTCGTCGTTAAATTTGCTATCTAACACCGAGAGAATTTTTCAAATCGGGCCCGTTGTTCCTGAGATTAGCGCGTTCAAACAAACAAACTCTTCAGCTTTATAATATTAGTATAGATATCGTTTGTATTTTGATATTACATTGTAGAATTTTTGAATGCATATTGCGTCGCCTTATGTGCAGGAACGCAGGTGAAAGTAGTTAAATTTTCTAATTAGAAGGTGAAATTTCGTTTGCCGGGCATTTCTAATTAAAATAATATATCACTTATGTATCTACTTTAAGAAAATTATTTATGTGATACGTGTATTTCTGTATTATAATACATAACATTTAAGAAGAATGAATGTATTGAAGCTTGAGGGTGCTTTTCCACCAATAATGTGCGAGGATGTGTAGCGAGGAATGAGTTTGTAAATAACCAATAGTATCGCTTCAAACATTTCAAACTTCAAACTAAATGACTTTCAACTACATTTCAACTAGGTACACATCCTCGCACATTATTAGTGGAAAAGCACCCTTATGCCATATAAAATAATACATACATTGAAATCCATACTAATATTATAAATGCAAAAGTAACTCTGTCTGTCTGTCTGTTACTCAATCACGCCTAAACTACTGAACCAATTTGCATGAAATTTGGTATGGAGATATTTTGATACCCGAGAAAGGACATAGGCTACCTTTTATTGCGAAATATGTACCACGGGCGAAGCCGGGGCGGACCACTAGTTACAAATAAATTGTAATATTTACATACTTACTTGTTTTCTAAGTACCTTACCTGTTCCGACAAAATCCTTCTTCAAACGTTTCCACAATTCTCTTTGAAGTGCTTTCCTCCTAGCAGTTTCCTTTAAACTGTTTATTTTTTAAAACCGAAGTAAATAATAAATAAAAATATATTAAATTTTCTATCTGTAATAGTTTTCGAGTTATCGCTAGCAATATAATTCTCTAGACACATGATTTTTATACTTACTACGCAGACGAAGTCGCGGTCAGAAGATAGTGCAAGTGGTATTGCAATGACAAAGCTTTTTTTAAATCTATAAATTCATGACAAGAATACCAGATGGAAGAAGCTATATTATTATTTTATTTACTTATTTATTTATTACTTTAGAGAGAATGAAGAAAGTTCGCAATAGAGCTCTTAAAATTAATTTCATTAATAATCATTAATGCGAGCAAAATAATGTGTAAAAGTTAACTTATAAATATCTGCCATTAAATAAATACAATACAATAACAAAAAGTTTTACTGCTACATACATTTATTATCTTTCAAACAGTTATAAAATCAATATAAACATCAGTACCCAAAGCTTTCAGAAACAGTTAAATAAAAGAAGCGACGCAGCGGGGAACAACTAGTCAATAACATAAACCCATCTACGTCGGACACACCACAATCCAGTTTTTGCGTCCATACGTGGAATTAATTAAAATGCCCCCGTACCATGCTGTCTTAAAGCAGTATTATCTCCAATGTGAGACAAAGACAACGCTATATAGATCGTCTAGCGCCATCACTTTTTCTGCTCTCTATTTACATAATAGGTTTTCGTTACTGTATTTAACTCGTTTTGACTATTTCAGAGATACCTTATGATATTAATATTTTGAACAAAGTAATTTAAAGTAGCCTATGTGCTAATCTAGACAATAAAATTTTATTACTTGTGTTCATCACATAAACTGGAATGCAAAATAATATAATATTAATTGGTAAAAATAAACCTCAAAGTAGGTAACACACTATTTTCTGCTTTGTCATCTAGCTTGACAAAATATAAGCATCTTATAAAAATATATAGCAATTTGAATAAAACCAAAATCTAAAATATATCGAAAGTAGGCTTTATAAACAATTCCATAAAGTGTTTATTCAACAAAGGCAAAGAGAATATTATCTTTGTTAGGAACTGCGTTACGATATTGATCACTTTTTTAACACTTCTAAAAACTGACAAATATTTAAGTCCCGTGTCCCCGTGTAGTGGGGTATGGATCAGACGCATTTATATTATGCATGCTTACAAGTAGGTTATAATAAGCCTTCCGTGTCCTGCCAGACCGATATTTTTTTATCTTCGTTTCCACCGGGAATCATATCCCTCGATTCTACGCTCACTCGTTAACATACAGTTGTTACAGACTAAAAGGCTAACCAATATTGTGCCAATATTGACTTAAATACAGATAATAATTAATAGCAGCCGTTTTAGTTTTCTTTACCAGCGTCTATGTTATTTTAAATATTATGAAATTTATAATTAAATTGTTTAATGGATACGTAAACATTTAAATTTGATTTCAAAATATTTACATTATGATTAGAGCAAAGGAAATAGGTAGTTTATTTAAGTCACAATAATAAACAAAAAAAAATACACAATAATATAATTAGTAGATAGAGAAGCGAAGGAAATTATTGAAAGTGTTTAAAATAGTAAGTACCTAGGTAAATAAGAAATAAGCTTTTTATAATTTAAATATACAGATGTAATTGATGAAAAGTAGGTACATTAGAAACACATTTATTATGCATAGCTATAAATATAAAATTTATTAGACAAAAGCATTATTTATCAAAAGATAGATAATAAATATAATTCGTGTATTCTCGCAAAAAATGTATATGAAATTAGCTGAGTAAAGTGTAATAGCTGTAAGCGCCTTTCAGGATCTGAAATTGAATAATAATCCACATGAGAAACAAATATT
Organism: Colias nastes; assembly: GCA_907164665.1. Lineage (NCBI taxonomy): Eukaryota > Metazoa > Arthropoda > Insecta > Lepidoptera > Pieridae > Colias > Colias nastes. The sequence goes on along the minus strand of CAJQZM010010881.1, from coordinate 22,228 downwards.
ATTCAAAGAAAATATAGTATTATTTATAATTTTACTGTTTTATTTATTTCATGCTGTGGTTTCACTTGAATAAAACTATTAGAAAATACTTCTATTTTTGGAAAAAAACTCTATTGGTTTTTCTTTAAAATTTCGTCAAAACGGGTGCAGTAGTTTAGCCGTTAAAATCAGACAAACAGAGAGTCATACAGACTTTCGAATTTTTAATATTATTAATGATAACAAATTAAAGTACATTATAATATTATGTATCCATACTAATATTATAAATGCGAAAGTAACTCTGTCTGTCTGTCTGTTACTCTATCACCCCTTAACTACTGAACCAATTTGCATGAAATTTGGTATAGAGATATTTTGATACCCGAGAAAGAAAGAAAGAAAGAAAGAAAGTTTTTTCGTGAAAGAGTAACAAACACACATCTATCCTTACAAACTTTCGCATCTATAATAGTAGGATATGACAAAATGAGTACATGTTTTTATTGTTTAATTTTATCGATGTATATTATGGTCTACATTACAATTTATGTATATAAAAAATATTTATTATTGTCATTCCACGATCAATAAATCATTTTATCACGTTATGTTTATACTCACATTAATAAACGTAGAAACAGTTAAATCATTGAACGGTCCCGCGGTAAAAACTATAGTTTTTCTCAACTGGTAAGACAGTATGCATATAACTTTTTGCTGTTGGACCGGACGAGACCACCAGTTACTTTCATAGGGACCAAGCATGAGGTCTTTACTCTGAAAAATAACGAAAAATAAATAATAAAAAAATTGGGCTGAAAATTTTGCATATGTCCGACTATTTTTTTTATTTCATGCATGACTTATTTAATGACTTACTAGTGCATTCGGAAACGACTGAATCGATTTTGATGAAGATTTACTGTAAGACTACCTCTATTTAACAAGTTGAGTAACACAAAGCAAAACAAAGCAGTAATTCCGCAAAAGACTAAAAAAAATGTTCATATAATATGTTGTATAAGACAGGTCAATAAAGATAATATTTTATTATTTTTTCCTATTAGAAAATAAGACAAGAAATGCTACACCAAATTATTTCACCAATAGCTCAAAGGTATTCTCAAAATTATAAATATAATAGTAAAATTCACAGAAACCTAGAATTGAATTAAAAAGTACTTACTGCATACAAAACATCGTTACTATGCCAGCAATACATGAAAAGTTGAGCTATACCAAATATGAGGTATTCGGCAATTAGAAACTGTTGCATTGGATTCGTTTCTACCTACGAACAAATGAATAACGTATTAAACTACCATTTCAAAAATGTATTCTTATTGTCTGTATTTGATAGCTGTTTATAGGTGACATTTTAATATGTCCGTGTAATACTTTATTGGACGGATAAATAATTTTAAACAAGGATTGAAAAATCGGCCCTAAATGTAATAATTTAAGTTAACTTTATCATAATTTATGCTTTGTATGGTTACCCCTTCATTGAACTGTATTGTATAGTCGAAAGCAAATAAAACTAGTGAATTGTGTGAATTTTTACAACATCTCAACTAATCTTTATTAAAACGAATATTAAAAAAAATGTATGTCATGAATGATTAATGTTTTTCAATTGAGTTTTATAATTTTAATGGGCAATGCCTATAGAAGACACTAAATTATACACGCTACTACAAAAATAAATCCCAAAATCCATTACAGTACTCCAAAATTAATAATGCGCATGCAAATCTTCGCTAATTGTCGTATTTCCAAAATGTATTTCATTTGACTTAACAAATTTTACTAAATTATGCATGAAGAAAATGCATTTAACCACTCTATATACATATCGTCTTCGGACGCTCCGGGAATATGACAGTTACCGAACTGTGACGAAGATTTCTATACGCATTATCACTTTTGGAGTAATGTACTTAAGGAGTTTTGAAGATAAATAATTAAAGTGGTGGTTTAAACACTTCCTACCTATGTAATATAGTATTTTATATTGTTTACCGTTATTTGGTAGGCAGTAGCGCACAGCATGACCGAACAGACAAACATGTATAAAAACATAATAGGCGACAGACAGGAGTCGAATAAGGCAGCATTTCTGAAAGAAAACAAATGTGTTAGCACAGTAAATAGATAAATTAAATTAAAATGCACAAAAACGACGTCATTCACGACAGGAATCTCATTTTAACGGTGCATTTACATCAAATGAATATAGAGTTAGAATTAGAGTAAGATCATTCTTTCGTAATCTTTAGTGTATAGGAAAACTCGTATTCAGTGCTGTTCAGTATTAAAAAAGAAAGAAAGAAAAAAAGCTTTATTGCCAACAAAAACTTACCTTAACTTAAAAAGTATACAGATATTAGGCAATCGGAACAGCCATGCTGTGGGCTAACACCCGAACAGCGCTGATTTTCAGTCTGCCCGCGTATTAGAACATTGCATGCATTCTTTTCGAATACACTAAGAAAAACGAAAGAATAATCTACGCCTGTTTACACAAAAATAATTTGACATAGTGGGGTTAGAAAAAGCATTTGCTCGTTTGATGTAAATGCACTGTAAAACTTTGATAGTTCGATTGAGTAATCAGTCTTCTATCTAGCCAATTTACTACCTAGCCTATAAATCTATAGCCTATATAAATCTGAAGTAAACCACATTATATTATTCTTTCACCCAAACTTGAATTCAACTCCCTCATAATTCAACCACTAAACGATATAATTTATATCGCAAAATGTACAAAATGCAAACAGCGCATGTAACGAATATCAACATTACATTTTCCTTATTCTTTGTTAAATCCATTGTGGTATTATTACTACGTATAGAGAGGACACCACGAACAAAATCTGTGCGACAAGCGCGGCGGTGCGGGACGCGGGTGGGGCGGATCGTATATACGAAGATTATTCCTTTGCATTTTGCTGTATTATTTGTGCAATATCTCAGCACACATGAAGGCATTTTGAACAGAGCAATAGCACGTGTTGACGCAGCAAGCGGGGGGCACAGCTCGGCACAGACTAAATGAGTTTGTGACATTTGCCTCTAACTCGTGTTACAAAGAGTGTAATAACGATGCCCTCTCTAGTACGTAGTACATAGTAACTCAATGGTTAAATCCCGAATTATCCGTAAGAGTAATTTTTCGAAGATTTGTAACTAAGCCGTATTTGCTGGAGGCTTTTAAGGAATTAGCCGGAAAGTAAAAACATGGGATAAAAGCCCACGATCAAAGTGGGTACACGTTTACGTCGAATTATCTCCGTGGATTATCGTTTTTTTCTACCCTTCCTACAGGGTGTAGGATTAGTCGTCGATATTACCTGTCAAGTAATTATTAGATTAATTTTTTGATATTGATTTAAAATTATAGTGTATGTTATCAAACACCTACGAACGAGCTTGACCCATTTTAATAATTTTTGTATATGTAGTGGTTTATTACGCATGTGTAGGTATATACTATATAGCCCTACACCTATTCAATTGGATTTCATAGGTTATTAAATAAACAAAAAGTTTAAGCTGTTTATTTTTTACCATAAATATAAAATTAATTTTTTAGAAGAATTACGTTTTGTTAAGTGGCCACTGGCCACCAATCACCATTTATGTCACAAGTGGACGCAATTCTCTTTTGTTGGTTTCTTAATATAGTTGTTCAAAAAGCATTTCCAACTAAAAAGTACGAATCTGGCAAGGTAACTAACGACTGTCCATGAAAAAGAAGCAAGAGAAGCTATTGCCAATAAAAGTCATTCGATATCTAGACAATTCATTGACCACAATTACCTTTTTCTTACAGATATGGTCTGTAAGAAATATTTCGTGCAATCTTCTAATTGAGTTCAAAATGAATACTATATGTCTTAAAATGCCACACGGGTACTATGAAATAAAATTACATTATATATCACTGAAGAAAAGTTTACTTTTTACCAAGTGAAAGTATTTTGAAAAATAATTTATTCATCTTGCATTCCTACTTTTCAGTTAAACATCATTTTGAATTTCTATTGTGTACAGGTCGCCAAAAAACTTCATCAATAACGATCATATAAACTAGATTAGCGTAAATATAAATATCATCTATCTCAAAGAATGAAAGAAAATATATTTAATATGACACAGAAAAAATAACATCCTGTATACAATATACATATAATATTTACGCACCATACAGTGGTTGATGGAAAACCTGGTCAGTAATTACGCGAGGAGTGGACAAAGTACGAGGGTAAAGTTAATTAACAGGTATCCGATAATATTTGGTCATTTGCCAAAAAAACCCACGTTTTTGTAGTTATTTACTTTATTGTTTGGCGTATTTTTATGTATCTAATTTGGTAGATAAGGCTTATAAATTCGGTTAGTGTTAACATTTTTTTTTGTTCCATGACTTCAGAGAAGGAGAAGGTTCTCGAGTCGACTGAACTGCGTGAGCCCGTTTTGATACTTTTTTATTTGACTAACTACTTTTATATGAATCACATTGACCATTTTTTATTCGATCATAAAGAAGAACAGATAGGTAACTATCTATCTAAAAACAAGATGACTATGACCCATTAAGAGTTAATCATTTAAAATGAAAAAAATATTCTTATTATGTAAAAGATACAAGGTTTACCTGAAAAAGGTGTCTTAAAGGTAAAAGTGTGTGTCAACTAGTACGATAGTTATAAAACGTATTTGGTAAAATAATATCGGAGACAAAGCCACTAAACCAATAAAAATTCCTTTCTCAACTAAATCTCGCTAACTCAACAATTCGGAAAGATATCAACTTATTCTATAAAACAGTTTCCTTGACCAAACTCAGATAAGTACTATCAAGTACAAACTGTTTATCCAGATTCAAAACTTCTTAAGTCCCACGCTTCACAACCCCATAAACCAAAGAAGATTTATCACTCGAATGTACATTTCAACAGATATTGTCGAAGTTAAATTGACTTTTCTCGCGACTCCCAATTCCATACATATGCTCCAGAATGTCACTTGAAAGTTAACTGTATATTACGTTAAGGTCCATTTTCAAGTGGTTGTAACAAGCAATAATATTTCAAGAATGTGCAAACTAATCTTGGTATAATTGACATTTCATTAATTGTATTATTGTTTCTTTCAGACAGTTCTTCGGGAGTAATTACAGCGTCGAGTATTACAGGAAATTTAACAAAGTTGGACGGAATTAAATTTCACTTTGAGTTATGATGTTTACATAGAGTTTTTACACGAATACTTATAAGAAATTGTTTGATGTAATGATGCGATTTTTCTTGTCTTTTGATCATTAGTGTATACTAGATTTAATTGTATGACTTTAATGCGAGTTTGCTTAGGTGGGTCGAATTCATCGTTACATATTTTTTTTATAATAGGTAGAATTTTTTTAGACTTACCAAAATAAAGATTGTTTAAATTGTTCATTATTATTTTTAAACAGTTTTGTTTTTAAATATCTACATAAGTACCTGTACTACCTAAGAACTTGTTAATTATCTGTATATTGAAGTGAAAACTTCTTTAGCGGCGTTGGGTATAAAATCTTAAACTCGCGTCAGGACACGTGGCCTGATCGAAAAAGCGTAAGACGGATTTTTTTTTTTAGCCCTTATATTCCATGCGTAAGACGGATACCATTCCAAAATATCAAACATGCTGAACGTTAAATCAAGTTTTCACTTCTGCCGGCACTCCCGGAGTGCAACCCGTCTTTTTATTTAATAAAAATTAGTCAATTTTGGTCAGTATTTTTATTTTCATTTATAATGTGTAACGAATTGTTATTTTTATAAAAAAAAATATTTTACGTTGGTTGTAAACTAGTTATGTATAATTATAAAATTTCATTTAAACTTTAATCAAAGTTGTTTAAACCCGCAATGTTAATTACTTGTGATTGGCACATAGCCACATTAACATTCTCGAAGATTCCTAACTCCAACAGTTTAGAATTCCCCCAAATTAAATTCCTTAATACTCACGTGATTAATTCCACATGTCGCTTATGGCAATTCTTCAATCTTTCCATGGCTGTCTTGTCATCAACAATCTCTCCACGCCCGAAAATATTACCACAATCCATTCGTAGCATTTCCAATTCTGCTTTGAAAAAGACCATTATAACTATAGCATTAGTATCAAACGACGTAATCCACCCCCCACCGTATATAGCTGCATAACTCTGGTAAATAGACGCAGCTATATATCCCATAATAGTGTTTTTGTTAAAGGGAACCCATGAGCTTACAACCTGTATGTAACTCTCTGTACCATTCTTAACATTTTCTCTGTATACTTCCGATGAGAAGTACTTATAAACTGGCTGCCCCATGACTATTATAACCGTAGTATACATCAGAGACCAATACAAGTATGTGATTTTCCTACAATATTTCGTGTAGTTCGTAATAAGTTCTTTCTTGGCTGGTTCGTCCCGATTCCTTTGGGCCAAATCTGCCCTATTAACGTATTCAATGATGCCCTTCCAATGTTTTTGCCAGGACAAAAACGTGAGCACCTTCGATACACTTACGGTAGCTAAAAGGGTGATTTTAACGTTATTTAGGAGCAAATTCATATCGTCTTTCACGAACCAGATATCAACGTATTCGGTAGCCGTGAATATGGTGACTAATAAATGCATAGCGAGATAAAAGGTTTTCTTAGAGACACTCTGAGGAAGAAGTAAACCCCAAAATGTAAGTGCTTTATGATTTGGACCTAGTAAGGGCCGTTTCGGGTCTTCGAATCTTTGCAATACATTGCGCAGCATTTTGATGTTTTTAGTTGAATTGTGGGAAATTTTTCATGTTATTTTAAATTGAACATTGTGTTATAAAGGTGTCAACTTATTAATATTATAACGGTTCAGTGATAGTGATGTGTGTGGGTTAGTAAAGATGTCGATGTTTTTAATTTTTTTTGTCATATTTTGAAGTATTATAATTATACGGTATGTACATAAAAATAGCTTCATAGAGAATGAAAATACTTATAATATATTTTATTTATTACTCCTTGACCTTATACTTAAACAACTATTTCTTACTTTTTAGACATTATTAGAATAGGTATATATTTTAGTGAAAATTATAATAATTTACACACATTGCCCTAAAGCCCTGTTGTTGACTGATAACATAAATCAACGAGCGAGGCATGATTGATTAGTTAGTATTCGAGGAACACATTTTCATATGATATGGCTATAATCATTATCACCGTTTCTGATAATATGAGAATGTCGCTTTCTCTTAAAATAATATTTCACCTTAAAGCGAATCAGCTAATAATATGGAGAAACGTAACCTATGCTATTCTATAATAATATTAAAGCTTTACTGTACTAGCTTTCCGCTCACGGCTTCGCTTCGTTATCTAAAACTTGACAGAATGATAAAAAGTGCAATAGTTTTTGAGAATATAGCGAACAGACACACGGATGCGGTTTCTAGCATTTTATAAATCTAAATAACTTTAGTTTGATATTATGCTAGTGATAGAAAAAAAATATTTTATTTTTATCAACAAGCTCGAAAATTGCTTTATTTTTACGCTATTCCTGATTTACATAGGCAATGTTATATTACCTTGTTTTATCTCTGAATTCAAAATCAATTGCTAGAATTAAAAAAAGGCACAATTTATTATAAAACACGAATAAAGTCACGGGCAAAAGTTAGCAAGTCAAATAATGATCAAATGACACTTAACTTATTCTCCTCACATTTCTCGATAAAATTTGCGAGATTACGCGTTTCATATCACGACTTGTGACGTCACTCTTGTGACGTCATTATTTTGCATATCATAGTAATGGAAGAATGATGAACGATCTTTGGTATAATAATGTTGGGGTTATAACTTATAAGTCTAGTGTGTCTGATGTTTTTGACCTGAATTGCTTAGGTCTTATTTCTTTTTGGAGATAATATATTGGGTTCTTTTTTACGTATACTTTTGTTGATATTTAAGTGAGGATATTAAAAAAAATGTGTGTAGGAATCTATCGAAATTTGGTACTTAATGTTTAATTTTTGTTTTTCATTTCTTATATACTTTAAAACATTAGGTTTCTCTACAAGTTACGGGGAGTTAAGGAACTAGAGATTAGAAATAAAAAAATATATTCTACTTTTGCTTATGTATGTATTATACTTATTATCTTGCTCAAATAAAAAGTTTTAGATGAATAATGTCCTAATAAAAAACTTATAAAAATATGCATTACAATGGTTCTTTTATCGTTCATTGTTCATGTATTGTAATTTTACATACTAACTCATACAATTTAAACGTTAAAGGTAAACATATCCAATATTAAACTAGTAATTGTGACGTACAAACTAATCTCAAAGAATGCCTTCACCAAGGTGTAAGGTTCCTTATTAGAAACACGAACGGTTGATTAAGCTGAAAGACATTTTATAAAGGTTTTTCCTCTTATTTCCTATATTGTTTGGGTTAAAGTCCAAAGCGGTAATGGGTTTGTATTGATGTGTATTCATTTAAGTTTGGCTTTGTGAACACGATTGTAAATATTTTTTTTTATAAAAATATAGAGTTGGTGTTTTCCTTTATTCGTATTAAAGTCTGTCATAAGTTTAATGTTGGTATTAATTTGCAAATAAATACCAACATTAAACTTTCATAACTTCATATCACTGTATCATCATTTATAGCATAGCTGTTTCGCTCCAAGATGGGACAAGGTAAGTATTACCTACTATAGCTTTTTTATTGTGGTATGTAAGCTGAAGTTTTATCATTAGTAAACTAATGATGTATCATTGCCAAGTATCATCAAAATCCACTCAGTGGTTTACGCGTGAAAGACGAACATACATACATACATTAGTAACTTTATCGTTTATAAAATAAGTAAGATAAGCTGCTTAGCTTAAGTTTTAAGTTAAAGTTCAACAATATTTTATTGAAAATATTTTTTCTCTTTGTTTCTTTCTTTAATTAACTGCATAATCTATGACAAAAGTAAAATATTTCATGCGAAAAATTATTCAACTCAATTATAATTTTATCGATAACAGCGTTTCCAATCTCTACTTGTAATTGCAGTAATTAACTATCGTGTTGTTTGATATTGTTACTTCAACAAGAAAATATCGTGTCGCCATAGATTAATTGAACAGATACGACATAATTAAACATTCATTATTTTCTTTGTTTGGCAAAATCTGTAATTTGTAATGACTCTACTAGTATACTCGTAAACTCATTTACATTGTTACATACTAGTTATTAAATTAAAACCCTTCAGATATTACTGTGTACTTTTGTAACTTAAAAAGAAAACAAATAGCATAATTTCATACAATTTTAATATCTACAAGACTTAAAAAGCATACAAATATAGTATTTTGTAACACAATTTTTATATGATAATAGCTATAGAATATCTTATTTTATTTTTTCTACGTAAACCTTTGAAGTTATATTCTTATGCATTTTAAATTTATTATGTGCATAAACCAAATATACTTACTCGCACATTAAAAACGGTCAAACCACTACGAAAAACTAACACTTAGTCTTTGATGTTCAAAAACTTTATTTTAAAAACTGTTGACCCAATATTTTTATATTTCAAAGGATCACTTTAATCATACTCATATAGCGTAAAATGAAAATAATGTTTGCTAAGAAAACTAAGTAATATGAAAGAAACTCAAACTAAAAACTTCTTTCTTTGCGGACACTACTAGTTTTTATTAACAGTCAATGTATTAAAAACTACTTTCAATTTGTAATATTGCTTTTATCAATCCTCTCTTTTAAAAGTTTTTTTGCAACCCCTACGTGAATTTAAATATTTTTAATGAATTAATTTTTATACCATAATTGCAGTACTGTCGTTGATTTTACTTATAACTTATAAGTTTAAGTTACAAGTTACTAGCTATCCTTCAAAAATTGAACTCGTATCACTTAGGGTTTTGAAGTCGATGTTGTTCGATTCTTAGACCTACCAGATAAATTCAATATTTTACACAAAATTTCATGAGAATCTTAAACTACATACACCAAGCCACGAGAATTTTGTATATTAGATCACTATCTCGTATTTATTCTATATTAATGCTATTAACACAGTCTTCTTATAAAGGTTTTTAAAGACTGGCCAAGTGCAGCTTCGCAGATGTCATCTTCAAATTATTGGTAATAAAAGGACATGCCTTCCTATGTTTTCTTTCTTGAAACAAATGAACACTGAACAGATAAAATGAAAAAAATATTTCATGTTTGCACGTCTTCTCCGAGTTCTCTTCTTTTTGTAACATTTTAATTGAGATCTTCATTTTTATTTACAGCGTCCGCGGTCAATCTTCATCAGCTTGGAGTAAAGAGTTAAAACGTCGTCTAGAAAATAATGAATAAAGCGTGTTTAAAAGCAATAAAGACTTTTATTTTCATATTTATAATCGCGTAAAATCAAATACGAGAAAATACTAGTACATTAATTGTTAAATAAATTCTAATATCACATCTGTGCTTTAATCTTTGCCACGTAAGTATAAGGTGTTATGCATAATTAGCTCGTAATTTCTTTATTTGTCATGTCAAGTTCGAATAAAGCCTTGTGTTGTTACAGTTAATTACATGTAAATTCACAGTTAATAAAGAAATAATGTTCTTGTTTTGGTAAAGAGCTTTTTATTTTATGTGGTTTTGAGAAAAGGATTTTAGTTGAGTTTATGGTGTATATTTTTGAGTGGAATTTTTTGAATTTTTGAAGTGAAACTTCTTTATCGGGGTTGGAAAAAAATGTTGTGTAACATTTTTTCGTTACGCGTGACATTTTTCCGTTACGCGCCATCTTTTTCTTATCCCTACCACGCGTGATTCGACGTATTTCTGTAAAGTTGCATATAGTAAATTATTTTTTAAAAAATAAGGTCATAAAGAAGTTTCACTTCTTACGTGTGTACACTAGTACACGCACACATTTTTTTATTCTATAGAGCAATATACCCAAATGCTTCTTAAGCTGCTGTTAATTTCGATATCGGTTAAACGGAATACTACTTTCAAGTCGATTATCTTACAATAAAATACATTAAAAACAATCCAACAAAATGCAACAAAAATACAATAACACGTATCGCACAGCCCTACCAAATTAAAAAAAACACATCATCCAGCAACCCTGTAAAAATGCACCATCACATTACAAAATTAGGCGCATTATGAGATTATGACCCACGGATCTCTAAAACAAAAAGGGCATAAGGTCAATCAGATATAAGTTCAGGAATTTCCCAATAAATCGTCAAGTACGATCCCTTCCTTATTCCTTTTGATATCGCTACCTTTATAATTGTTTGAGATTTTTGAACGGATATTTTCGAGTTTTACCGTACATTTGAAGATCTTATGATACTTTTGTGATATTGTCGTAGAAAGTAAAAAATATTATGAAGATTTCCATTTTATTTATGGCAATGTAATGTTAAAATTTAAAAAAAATTACAGTCTAGCTCAAATAACGTTCCGGATTATATAAATAACACTAATCTTTTTAAGTTTAAAGCTATATAATATTCAAAATAATGTTTGTATCAAAATGATTACACCGTCCTCCGAAACATCTTGACCGATTTTTATGAGTTTCTTAAGTATAGGTAGCTCTGACTTCATCGTAAACTATTTTTTATACCCCTAAGTGATAAGGGTGGCAGAATAACCCTTGCCAGGTCAGCTAGTAAATTTATAAGTCCTTGTATTTAATTTTACGCGAGTTTTAAATGAATACTTATATATATAATTAACACCCAGATACAGCAAACATCTATGTTCATCACACAAATATTTGTCACGGGTGGGAATCGAACCCACGACCAGTGGCTTAAAAGGCAGGGTCACTACCAACTAAGCCAACCGGCCAGTCAAATAATATAATTTAATCGCGTTTAAAATCCGTTAAAACGTCTTAAATTTCTAATTATAATCCTCGCTAGAACTAATAATATCCCAGATTATCTAAATCAGACAATTACAGTTTACATAATCCGTCTAATTAAATCATAGTTAATTCTGTTAATAATAATTGTGTATTAATTTGCTATAATTACTGTTATTTTATCGCTCCACTACTTTTGCCTGTGGCTCTGATTGATCTATCCTACTAATTTTATAAATGCGAAAGTTTATGAGGATGGATGTATGTGTGTGTGTGTGTATGTTTGTTACTCTTTCATGCAAATACTACTGAACCGATTACAATGAAATTTAGCACACATATATAGAGGGTAACTTGGATTAACACATAGGATTTCGGCCTGCGGCTTCGCATGCATTTTCAAAGAAAAGCCCGCATAGTTACCATTCCGGTGGGATTTCCGAGATAAAAAGTAGCCTTTATCTTAGTCTGGGTCTTCAGCTACCTACATACCAAATTTCATTGTAATCGGTCCGGTAGTATTTGCGTGAAAGAGTAACAAACCATCACCAATCCATCCATTCTTACAAACTTTCGCGTTTATAATATTAGTAGGATCACTTATTAAGTTAAACATACGTGTTTATAACAATGGTTTATTATTCCATTATTACTATAATATTATAATGTAAACATAATATTAAATAACTAAATCTTGTTCTACGGGTCTTAATATCGTATATTTCTCTAGGGATAGGAAGGGTTTCAATGCAACGTACACCAGTAGTAATAAACCGCTTATTAAGGAATTTACATATTGAAATAGTGTACTATCTTGCTAAAATATTCTGAACAGATTTAGGTACTGTACTAATAATTTATCGGGTTATCGAAATGCATGTGGGAGAACATATTATTAAGATTTATTACCTTTATAACTCAATTGAGCTGATTACCTTCTGCCCTGGTTGCCTGGAAGAGATCACTACTAAGTGATAAGGCCGCCAAATACACTAAACTGCTCCTTGCAAATATTTTTGTATATTTTAGTATCTAAGTCTGTTTAATTGTATTAAAGAGTAATTAAATAAATAAATAAGATACATAAATACTAGAATTTCATTAACAATTTTTATCAGCATGATAGCTTTTGAAAGATAGCGGACGCTCTATCCTTATTGAAAACAATATGATTATGTTTATCGATACCTACAGTCTTTAACTATACAAAATTGCGTTCACAAGTTTCAAGTAGCTAATATTCCATATTTTTTTAACTCTATTCTTTTTTATAGAGCTTTACTTCAAAATCGTCATAGTATATGCCACCAGTTTGAAAAAAGGTTCAGAGCAGAGTCGGCATAAACTCTTTGCTGTTTTAAATATGTACTTTATTAAGCTATTGCATAGCTTCTATCGCGGGCCTTGAGCGCGGGGACCGAATCCAGAAATTTAGTAACGAAAAACCTCACGCTCCCCACACCGACGGGCGCGGAGGTGTGGTTTGAAGGCATAGCATGCAATAGCTTTACCGCGGCAGTCCCCGAGTGCCACACGTCTTTTTTTAAAAGATAGAGAAAGAACTATATTTCAACAAAAAACAGTATATTTCACTAAAATCGCAATACACTGCGTATTGCGATTCAGCACAAAAACTAACGATATTTAACGTTAACCCATTTAGCGAAAACTGATTGTTAAGAAAACAGTATACTCCTTCATTAGAGTATCAGAATAAGGACGACCCTAGTTAAGAGTCAGCTAATAAGGGTAGGGTTGCCGCGTGTTTGTTTTTGCGAAGATATTTTTCTGAAAATATATATTTGAAATTAATTATGCAAAGAAGTATTTATGGCCAATTGATTTATAAAAATAAATACGTTATATTAATATTTTAAGCTATATAATAAATTGGTACAGCTATGCGACTCTACAATATTTTAAGTATACAAATACACTTCTTCATAACTATTATTAATCTATTTTAGCTGCATTTCAGAAACATTTAAAATTTAGCCGTCCTTTATTTGTTTGTTTTACGTGTAATACTTTTACTAATCAATTCTCTGCTCCTCTGACATAAAAAAAAAACATTTGAACACCTACAGACATACATTGTAAACCTTAAAAACAAAATACTCTGTTTATCCGAAAATATAACAAAAAATATATTTATCCCACAAAATAAGAAACTACTGGTCATCCACACGTACGCAATTCATTGGCCACAAGAAGGCTAAAAACTCAAAAAAAAACTCAAACATTTATTTATTCAATTAGACTTCTTCGAGAAGCACTTTTGAAACGTCAATACATATTTTTATCATTTACCACCGATTCGGAAAGCAGTATCTATGGAGAAGAATCGGCAAGAAACTCCATAGTTGCTCTTTTAAATCATTTCAGTATTACAATTTAATTTTACAAAATATGTAAGTAACCGTACGTATATATTATCATAATATGCCAAAGAACTGTCCTGCGGTTTTTACGCGACAACCCTCCATGGGTTTTTATCTTCCATATATTCCTTAATGCTGTAATAGGCTCTCTGAACTAAGACGTTTTTTACATAATTCTTAAATTTAGCACTACTAAACTCTTTTATACTATGAGGAATTTTGTTGTAAAAAAGTATACCTTGACCCATAAATGAATTTTTAACTTTAGCTAACCGGTAAAATGGCATTTCAATTTTATTTCTGTTCCTTGTGTCATAACAGTGTCTATCTCCTACTCTTGTGTGTAAGTCTGCGTTTTTGTGTACATATAAAATATTATTAAATATATACTGTGATGGTACAGTGAGGATACCAGTATTCTTAAAGAGATCTCTTAGTGAGTCCCTAGCACGTAAATTATATATAGAGCGTATGGCTCTTTTCTGTAATATAAATATAGTTTCTATATCTGCAGCCCTGCCCCATAGCAGAATTCCATAGGACATAATGCTATGAAAGTAGCTAAAATAAACCAATCTAGCCGTGTCTACATCGGTGAGATGCCTTATTCTTCGAACTGCATATGCAGCTGAACTAAGCTTAGCAGCGGTGGCGGCAACATGGGCCCCCCATTGTAACTTCTCATCTAGTGTCAATCCAAGAAAAACAGTAGAATCCACAGGGTATAATACCTCCCCGTTTAAAATAATATCCCTTTTCACCTTTTTTACATTTGGAAGGATAAATTCTACACAATTTGTTTTTTTTGCATTTAATAATAAATTATTAGCAGTGAACCAATTGGATATGCGTAAAAGAGCAGAGTTTACTTCGTCAACGTATTGTAAACTAAACGTATTGTATTTGTGAATTCACTGCGAAGACATTTTGGATATAGAGAAAAAATGTTATTACATACTAGAAATACGAAGAAATCAGATAATATGTACAATATATAAATAAAATAAGTAATCAGTAATCATATACGTATACATATAATACATGTGTACATGTTTTCATTTTGTTGAAATCGGTTAAAAAAGGAAATCAACCAAATAAGTAAACGCACATTACTAGTGTCTTCTTTGACCTATACGAAATGGTATAAAGAGCTCTAAGCAAAAGAAATATGTAAGAAGAGTTTTATTTTATTTATTACATATCTATACTAATATTATAAAGCTGAAGTGTTTGTTTGAACGCGCTAATCTAAGGAACTACTGGTCCGATTAGAAAAATTCTTTCGGTATTAGCTCATTTATCGAGGAAGGCTATTATAGGCTATATAATATCATCACGCTAAGACCAACAGAAGTGGAGGACAGCTAGTACGTTATACGACGAATAAGTTTTAACCAATTTAGGGTTGATTTTTCACTATAATCCATCATACTGGCCAATGCGAGCAGATGTCACATGTCGTCGAACTTTTTGATTTCCCGTAATACTTTACTTTATCGATAGGAGCATTTATCATATTCATATTAAACAGATTTGTATTGAAAAGGAAATTTAATTTTTGCATTTTTCTTGTCATTTTAAGTCACTTATATATAGGTTATGGCATTTTCATAAAAATTATAAAAAATAGCGGTTTAATTTTCATGCTACTTGTGTCCCGCAGTTTCACCCGTTGACAAAAAAGTTTGAAAAAATAAAACCTATGCTCGTTAACTTTTTAAATACAAAATTTCATCCAATTTAATGGCGTGGTTTAAGTGTAACCGACAGACAGACTTAAGCTTGTATAATATTACATTACGAATGAAATTTCAAAACTTCCTTCATACGTCTTAATTGCAAGTGTAAATCAGCCTTATCAATTAATTCTTTCCATTAACACATAATTACAAAGTTTCAAGTTAATAATAAATTGAACGAATTAGGAACCTTTGAATTTTAATTAATAAGTTTCTGTTTAAGTTCGCTGAATTCTGTATAAGTTTAACTTGGTTTACTATAGTCAATATTTCTCTTTGTTTAGTGGTTAGTATTTGAATAATAGAATGATTTAGGTTCTAGGATAAACTAAACACTTAGGTAATATACCTTTATAAACTTTTTAATTATTTTAAAGGAATTAAAATTCACTCTACAGTCAAATCTTTATTAATAAAATTAAGAATTTTCAATAAATATTTCACATTTTTGGTTTATTTTTGTATACCCACTTCGCTTTTTTGTGCATAGTTTGCCAGGGACAGCTTTGTCGTTTGTGTTTTTTAAAGGCATACTTTTAAAATATTTTTGTTTACGTGTTCCTTTTTTGGTGTTATAATAAAAGCTTTTTATTTTAAAATTAAATAAAACAAACAAAAAATTAAATAAATTAAAAATTATTTGATTTGGACTCAAGTAGGTTAATAATCTCTCTTGAGTCTTGATCTTATTTCTTTACAAATACTAAGGTGACTATTTTAAATTCCAGTCAGATGAACTTTAATTACAACACGCTTATGCATAATAATTACTTAGTAAAAACCCCTTTCTTTCACTATACAACAAACTTCACTAACCTAATTATAAATTAAAATAACCTTCCTTGATTTACTCATAAAGAATATAAAGTTACATTCTCTTTTCATAATTACGGAACAAAGCAGTATTTCACTGCTTTCTTTGTTAAGTCAAAGTTTTTAAATAAACACTAAGTGCCTCTTCTCAAAGAAACTTGTACTTTTCCGTGTCTAAAGAATAGAGTGGATTTTCCATTAATTCCGTTTTTGGTTGTTTTTCTTTTTATTATATTGTTTATTTTGGTATACTCGGTCGTGATAAACGAAGCCTACGCGGTTCAATCGAAATAAACTTTGGGGAAATAATTAATTGGCATTATTATCCTGCTTTTACAACACGTGTACATTTATTTTACTACACCATATAACATCTATACTAATATTATAAAGCTGAAGAGTTTGTTTGTTTGAACGCGCCAATCTCAGGAACTACTGGTCCGATTTGTAAATTCTTTCGGTGTTAGATAGCCCATTTATCGAGGAAGAATGGAATATGTAACACCGAAAGAATTTTTCAAATCGGACCAGTAGTTCTTGAGATTATCGCGTTCAAACAAACACTTCAGCTTTATAATATTAGTATTGATTTCGTAAGCAAGTCCTTTCTTTTACCATCATTCCGAACTCCATGAGGAAGGCAGATAGAGTCACTTTTGTCTTTATACTATTAAGTAATAGGAGTTTTATTCGGATTGTCGTGGTAGAAATTCAACCTTCATTCGAACGTTTTATTTGTCACTCTCCACTGCAAGTATCGCGATGAAACACACATTCAACAAATCTGCATTTTGATACGGGAATCGAGATATGTGGAAACATTGTGACGTGTGACAGAAGAGCTAGTACATAGTAATATGTAACTTTTGTTAGCTTATCCCTTCCTTTATATTATTTATAGAGGAAGGGATAAGTAACGAGTTAAAGCATATTATTTGTACTGAGATGAAAATGGTTATAATTCCTATATTATGGTTAATCCTTTATTATGGTTATAATTCATTTGGATACAAGTTTCAAACACATACACCAGATTCACACACATTGAGAAAAACATAAGAAAAAAACCCCAATTAACTATTAGAAAATAATACTAGTGCTTCATTCTCTTATTACAAAACTTCATCCAGATTTGACAAGCTGTTTTCTTGAGAGGAACAAACATCCTCCCGCATGCTTGCTTGCTTCCGTGCTTAATAGCTAAATATTTTTTACAGTACAATCCACGTTGCATTTTATAAAAATCAAAAAAATATTTTCATAAAACTGAGTTATATCAGCTCGCGAATTTAATTCGAAATCATCGTTCCGTCTCTAGTGACGTCATATGATCGCTCATTGTACGCGATGACGCGTCGAGAGCAATGGACAGTCGCGTGCAGAAGTGATAATGAAATTTATTTATTCAATAGTTTATTTATTCACAAAGAAACAGATTTTAAATATTATATAGACCATGTTTTGATTAAAAACAAAATATTAAATATCAAACAAGCTTGTTTGAAGATTCATAGGTATTCAAAAACGTAAGCTTTATGGGTTTTGTTAAATAACGCTTTTTAAATTTTATCCAAATTGGTGCTATAGAGTAAATGTGATACCGTAACAGACATACAGACTTGCATTTATTATTAGTTAGTACTAATTTTAAATGCTCAGTAATAATATAAAAAAAAAATTGCTTAATAATATGTAATTTAGGGTTTAAGAATTAAAAGGGCATTGTTCCAAGTATATAAATATAATTCAAATCTAATTGAAGCCAATGGCTTCACACGCCCAAAAACGCGCCTTTCATATTAAAATATGCAGTAGGATAGATATTTGCAAAAGTTGAATTCATTAGAAATTGCCTAAAATATAATCTCTGTTTGTAAAGAGATAATATTTAGCTCCTCTTAGGTCTTAAATTTCAGTATTACAGAATTAAATATTAAACTTATTTCCATGAAATTTAATAATTTAGAAAGTGTAACTTTACAAAATTTTAAAGTACTTTTGATCACAACAGTACTACGTCTTATATTATAACGATTGCTATTATAATTTAAACTTTAAATATAATGAGATAAGAATCAAATCCGCTTGTTAAAATCGGTATACAAGTTTCTTGTTAACCAGACTTCAGCTATTAAACTATTAAATATAATGAGATTACTTCATTTTAATTGCTTCTGACTGCTGTCTTCGTTCCCTCCGGAAATACGACGTACTTCAGTAAAAATCTGGTATTTTACGCATTAAATTATTATTATAATTGATCGTGTTTTATGTTCGTAAAAACTTACCCGGTTATAATACAATTAAATTTTTGTTGTTGTGTGGTATGTTTCGGAAAATTCATTTCATTAAACTATTAACATAAAATTAAACGCAAGAGATGGTTGAAAATAACGCACTTTATAAATTCAGTTTTCAAAAATATTTTTTTTTGAAAATTGGAAAAATATAATGCAAACATAAATAGAATTAAAGCGCAAAACTAAATGCTATATGTTGCTATCAGACGGACAAAACAGTAATTATGTTCTACTAGCTTACCGCCCGCGGCTTCGCCCGCTTTGTCTAAAACCTAATGAATTATATACTAAAACCTTCCTCTTGAATCACTCTATTTATTAAAAAAACCGCATCAAAATCCGTTGCGTAGTTTTAAAGATTTAAGCATACAAAGGGACATAGGGACAGAGAAAGCGACTTTGTTTAATACTATGTAAGACCAATCTTGACAAAATATATACACTCCAATTAAGACTACTAAAAACGATCGTTCCATATAACATTAAGGCTAAATATAAAAATGACTATCGTAAATTATTTGAACTGTGTAAAATCATACCGATACATGAAAAAATTAATCTAACACTTTTAAAAGAGGAATTCTTTAATATTGACATAAACAAAATTAAAAAAACGCCTCATAATAATATAATAACTCGTAGCGTCACAAACGCTACGCTAAAACTTCCATCTTTTACAAACCTTCACGGGAAGAGAACGTTAAATTATATCTGTGCCTCCAGTGAATAAGGGAGTAAGACGAGTTATTCCCTTTGGTTTTTATTGCACCATTGGATTCAGCTCGTCAAAATACACAACATATCAAAAGGTCATATCTCTAGCTGCATCCTAACCCATTTTTTCGAATGACCCAAACGGTATAAGTAGGGTGTGATAAACGGTATAAGTTACCTTATCCATCATTTTAGGCAATCGCAAAGGAACTATTCGTCTCGAGTCAAAATAACCCACGAACGCAAAGACATATGTGTAGTTATACTTTTTGAATAAAGACTTAATTCATTTTGTTCCATCCGTGCTACCTCTATTTTAGTATAAACGCAGTTGTGTCATTTTTCTAACATGAGCATAAAGGAACAACTCTTAGTGTAATTGGTTCAAGTGACGACATGAGACAGTTTCGCATTAATGCCGTGTTGCTATTGGTCTATTTGAATACTGCACGGAAGCAACGGACACTATTCCTTTTTGCTTAATAATATTTTTCAATCGTTTTTTATTTATCAGTTAACTTGGGATACTAATAATATTTCTATGGAAATTAACTATTTTTTGCAATAGATATTAAAAATACAGTTTTAATTAACACATTAAGTGCATGATATTATACTCTTTGTTTATATAAATACAGAACGATAATTGAATCATCTAAAAAAAGCCAACAAAAATGTTAAACTTATATTTTCTTCTTATATTTGGGTAAGTTTTATAAAAAATAACTAGTTTTTAATCTTTTTTTTTTTTAATTTAATCTAACTACAATAATACTATAATTATAGTCGCATAGAAAAAAATTTTATAACCCGTCTTGACAATTATTATGAATATTGTACTCTCATATAGCGTTTTAGCCACTGTAATTTGGTGATTTGCCTTTTTTATAGGAAAAAAAATCCGCAATATCGATACTTTTTTGGCCCTGCATTATCGTTAACATATTATGGATACTCTGGTACCACATATTTTGAAAAAATTGGGATATTGTCAAAATTCTAGTCTTGTATTAATTGTCAAGATACTTCAAAGTGCGTGCCACTAGTCGTATTTGCATTCAAGGCACCTTCAAATCTGTGCTTAATTTTTTCATAAAATCTTTGCGGCTCATTGTATTTTCTTTATTTATCTATATTATTTTGATATTATATGATATAGAAATTGTTGAAATTCCATATCATGCCGTAAAATATCGCCACTGACCACCTATAACTTTCCCTGTAAGGTAACTGAACATACAGGAATATGGTTTTCGAGCTTCTCTTATCTCTTTATAGTGCTTGTATCCTCAATGTATAACCACCATGACATACATATTCGGTTTTTCTCCGGACATCTTCAGCCACCCAATCCTCTTGCTTGGAGTCTAAATCCAGCGGAGGACAATAATCGTCATTTACTAAAATTGAAGGTTTTTCGTCCTAGTATTAAAGTTTTCTGGATCCTATTTTATACTCAATATATAGTATATAATACTATATCATGTAAAACGTGACTTGGAAAAAAAAAATATTCAAATAAATCACAAAATAAAAAAATTGAAACAATCGTAAAAAATACGAAAAGCCCAATTATACGTCAAAATGACGTACAACATCCTCTTTACTACAAAATGGCGGAATTTACCGGGATGAGCCAACTATGTACTGCTAGGTCTCGACGGCTAATGAGTTGGTTCTGGATTTCGAAGCGATTCGATGGTAAATATAGAAAAGACAAAGATATTTCGCCGCGGTGTACGTCAAATTTACGTAGATTGGACTTCTAGGGTTAAATACATATAAACACCTAAATGTTGTTTTGTTTTTATTATATCTAATAACGAGAAAAAATCCGTTGATTTTATTCGTTTTTCAAGCTACGTGCATGGTTGTTCCACTAAAAGGTCTCAATTGAGTCATAAAGTACACAAATTTCAAGCATAATAAGTCGCATCATTTCTATAAAACCAAAGCTGGCAATAATATAAGTCGTGTTATGTGATTATGAACATAGTTGCATTAGGGCATAAGTCGTTATATTGCAAAGAGCAAAAAAAAAATTATGTGAATACATTGAGTTATTCCATGAAGTACTCGTTCATAAGGCCACAACTACAAAAAAACATGAAAAAAGTATATTTATGGGGTTGTTACAATATGTGTTCATATGTAAAACTAAAGTCTAACATCATATCTTACCCATACAAGCTTAAAAATTTGAAGTTATAAAGATTTAGTATTGATATATAGTTTTTTGTCTCTCCTGAAAAGTGCTGTTTTTGAGTTATTCCCTTATTCACTGGAGGCACAGATATGGTACCCTGTCTCATCAACAAACTACCTATATCTTTAAGAGAT
>CAJQZM010010880.1:0-16518 GCA_907164665.1 Colias nastes | reverse complement strand
ACTTCACATCTATAGTTAATGGCAGTGCTAAACCGCAGGTGGCGCCGCGTGATAATTCATTCAGTGTGTTGGTTGGCGATAGTTACTTCAGGACTAAACGATAGTACGGCGGCTATTTGCAAAATGCATTGCCAATTGTGATTCCGCTCAAATATGCCAGTGATTAATACGAACGGTATTCAGAGTATAGCATATTGATCGATTGAAAATAACTAGTTGGATAGCATTGATTTACTTGGAACCTATTTACGCTACAATTTAGATGCATAATTATTAAGTATGGTTACGCATAAATTTATATTACACATATTGTATCGTCGCTGCATATGAAATATGAACGAAAGATGATTATTATTGTAGCGGATTGGATGATTTATTTGCAGAAAGCAAAAAGAAATATCTCGGATAAATTAGAAAAAGAAAAGCGTTTAAAAACCTTATACTTTTTGTACTGACTCTTTAAAATGATTCAAGCTCTTTATGCTACATATACTATACACACTGATAGATTCATAATATACTCGAAAAAATAGCTCTTCTTCTGGCACAGTGGGGTAAAAGAAGATTTAAACTCGAATAGTCTTTATAAAAGCTTTGCTTCGAAATAAACCATTTCGTCGCACAATCAAATATAAGTTGTTTGTTTCAGAAAACAAAAACAGAACATTCAGATCTAACAGAAAAAAAAGAGTATTTTGCTGCAGACTAATATGTCAGCTCTATGTATACTTAAAAGTCAGATTAGATAAATTTTCTTAAATCCTTGGACTTGCTTCCGTTGTCAGGAATTGTGAGAAAGTCGGATTTGCAAATCGTTTCTTCATTTTCTTGTACTACATTAAAATTGTATTAGAATATTCGCCAATTTCCCTTTTCGAAGTTTAATATATTCCTACAAGTTGTAAAGTCTGAGGAAGCAAACTTTACTTAGCAGTTTATTTCAGATCCTACTTCATAAAACAGTACCACAATCTCCGCTTTATTTTAAGAGTTCCTTTTAGGTTTGCACACAAACTTTGCAACAACAAACTATAGCGTGTCTGCATTTTAAAACTTTACATGACGTCATAGGTTTAGTACAGCACTAATAAACGGGTACCAACATACTCAAATATTTACAAAACTTCGAAAAAGTTTTCACAGTTAAATAAAATGCACACAAAGAACAGTTTCCATTATCCTTTAAACCAATAAGTGTCACATCTCTGGAACGTATAAAAAATAAGTCAGAAGTTACTGAAAAATAATTGCGTTCACATTGGACATGTGAACAGTTTGTAACAAGCGAGGAGAGCGAATGATGCGGACCGTGAAACCTTCAAATTGAATTTTAAGCATCCAATTTGTTTGCGCTGGGCCGCCTATACGAGGTTATATCAACGCAAGCATAGCCGCTCCAGCCGCCCGCCCGTGAGTTCCCACACTCGTAAACGATTTTTACCAATCCATACCGTGATTTCGAGAGCATTTTAAAACAAGTAATTTATTTACATCACGCGTGTGTGTATTATGCATAAAATCTGTTTTTCTATCTCATAGTAATACGTTTTACATTTGGTATATTGAGTATTTGCTTTCACAAAATATTGTTAGATTTATTATTTATGGCACGTGTATAGTAGCACTTCTTAGTCCGAGGTATCCAAATAAAAAGCCTTATTTCATTGTACTTTTAATCCTTTTCACAAACGTTAGATACGTTGTTGATATATAACATAATTTTGTGTGGAGGAAAATTAACGTGTAATAACGGATTATTAATTGTTATGTAACAATTAACTATCCATTATTACGCGTGTGTTAGTTTTATGGCAAGGGACGACATGTGAGTGAGAGAGGTTGTTACTGTTACCTTGTAGGAAACTATTTTCCCTAATGGAAACGATTCTTGGTTTTCGTAATTTCGTGGTTAGATTGGGATGGAGTGTCGTTACTAACCCACCTTGATATTATGAATTTTAATGATATTTCTGAAATATTATATTAATATATTAATGAAATATCATTAAAATTTATGATTAAAATTACATATATTATAACTAAGTTTGTCAGCGGCTTCGTTCGCGATCGTTTTGTAACCTTAACCTTTTTCGATTTTACCTGTAGAACTCCAAAAAAAACTCCATAAAAATCCGTCCAGCTGTTTAGGAGTTGTTCAGTGAGAAACATGATAAAATATTATGTATCTACCTAAAGAAGAAATATTATTGGCTAAATCTAAATTGAATAAGCATGGAAACAAATAAATTAATGATTCCATATAAATTTGAATAAAATAATTCTATATTCGGATTCAAACAAAGGAAATAATACAATTGAAGCTCATTGTAAGTGTACAAAATAGGGAATAATTTCAACAAACAATTTACGCTCGTACAATTTTATCTTTATGCTTGCTTATTTAAAAGATATTTAGCATTACAACAACTACAACTAGACTAAGTAATAAATAATTGATTTGAGTCTTTAAAATTATTATAAACTATGTGTATCTAATAAATAGGTACACATGTAGATCTTTACTGAACATGTATAACTTATAACTTTATTGCAATCGGTTATCCGATTTCAGTCTCTGACCCCAAGCTAATTGATCGAGGTCAAGTACAAGATCTCGATTTACGACACCGACTTGCTCCCCAGTGAATTATCACCCTCCATATCTTAACTACGAGAGTCAAATTACGCAATTATAACGAAAAGAACGTTATATTTCTGGCGTAATGAGATACATTTTCAGTCAAATAATTATACGCAAATTTGACATTTACATTTGTGTTTAAATGGAGAAATATATTATGTCTTTATATAAAATTATTGCTTATTATGTAACATTTCATACGAACTTGTAAAATTATATGGTAGGATTTTATTTCCAAACACGATAAAGCTAGGTTAATGCGACTATAATAATATTATTTATACAAAAACGATAAGACTTTCATGCCAGAGATCAAGTGTGTACTAAAGGTTCCTATAGTTTTTACTTTTCTAACAAATAATGAAAAAATCTAGACTACAGTTTTGTAATTTAAAGATACCTATTGTAAATGATGGTGAGTTTACTTGTGTAATACGGTTGTTGCCAAGATAGCTAATACGATAAATTGTTCAAATAAACTCATATTCGAAGCCAGTAGTATAGAGTAAATAAAATTCTGTTTCTATACTTGTACCCTGTCCATTCTTTACTGCATAGCCTTCGTCGATGTGTTTACCGCATGCGAGTATGAAAGCTTGTTTACATTTAAATGAAAGGCTGGGTTTTTAAAAATTCTGTTTATGCTCGCAGCCCTAACGCTAGCAACGGTTCTTGTCTAAAAATATCATTTTCCTAAAATACGGAGCATTTTGTATTTTTCTAAAGAAACATTTTATATTTTAGTCGAAATTCGTACATAAGGAAATACATTCCATGATCATCAGTATTCTCACGAATGGCGCCTATCGTTGTTCTCGTTTTGAAATAAATTGTTCCAACAACGAAAGCTGAAAGCTGCGCAACGGAGACTTATTGTGGTGTCAACAAAAAGAAATGAATGTATGAGATGTCAGTGTGAGACGTTTACCGTCTTGTATCCTTCCTTGGATCGGTCGAATATTTGACGGTCTTAATCTTGAAAGATATTTCTAGCTTTTCGGTAATACCACAGAATAATAACTATTAGTAATACTGACAATATACCAAGATACCATGACATTGCATTCATTACAGTCTGAATACACATCCCGGAGTTTAGTAAATTATATTGAGTAAATAATTACGAATAGATAGATATTTAAAACTAATTTTAGTTCAAATAATGCTATGCATGGAAAATGAAATGAAAATGGTGGTATAGCTAATTTATTGTATTTAGCATTATTATGTTCTAAAACATACGCCATGTACTTCTCATCTTTCAACTTTATATCTTTTGTATATTAGCTAACATACCAAAATAAAGTGTACATCCAAAATGCCGTACAACATAACAACAATATTCATTATGGTCTGATTAATTATGACATACAAAATGAATGTATTAGCTTCACTCGAAGTCATGTAAAGAAAGCACCTTCTAAATCGGTAAGATTAATTTTCGGCGCACATAATTTATATCAGTAAACCAGGCCGCGGGTCGACGAGACCATGAGGCAATTTACAAACTCGAAAATCGTGGAAGTTCGTTAATTATTCGACAGGAGGCAAGTCGGGTGCCCCGGGACTCACGTTTATTGACAATTAAGGGAAGGCTCGACCGCTTCTTGCTCCTTATTGCTACTCCCGCGATCGACAGTAGCCGTTCCACTGGCTTTCAGATATTCACTATCCAATAAAGTATCCTAATTGACGAAGGTCTGCCGCTCCCTTCATTTTATCAACTCTACAAACTTTGTTCAGGAATGGAAATTTGTATTACATCACGAATTCGTTTCGGCTGGTGAGCATCGATAAATTATTATATATGAGAATTTTGTGTTTCTTCTCAGCAAATATTATCTCTATTTCTAGAGACTTTCAAAGTTTATGCATAGACAAGTAACGAGCAGTTTTGTTGCCTAACTACTTAAAGGTTTAACGAAATACTATATCCACAGTATACAAATCTTAATTCCGAGTAACAGTAAACTTAAACAAATTCGGGAAACCCCTCTTAAAGTAGGCCATGTATCGAATTATAGGATTCCATTTTGTATTCATAGCGAATCTGGGATGGCAAGCAAGCCAAAATAGCGGGTATAAAAATGAGTTAAGTGATAATAAACGACAAGGGTGATATTTTTTGCGTATAATAAGTTTTTTTAGGCTTTTATTTAAAAGAGATACGACGCACGTTTAAAAACACTTTAGCAACAGTTTTATTCTTTGTTATTAAGTTAAGTTAAGTAACGGTTAGGTTTCTGATAGGATACAGTAAATCCAGGCTGTAAACAATTTAACCCACGGCCGCTTCCCCGGAGGCCGTGGGTATCTATGCAAGATTTCCCCACTTAAAAAAAAAAAAAAAAAGGCTGTAAACAATTTAAAGTTGCGGTTTTGCTGCCAATCCCAAATAAGATTTGGGATTCGCATGGGCTCGAAAGATTACAACACGTAGACTTGCTTGTCGGCTTGCGTAACGTGATGATATACAAAGTAAAATATTTTTATGTACACGTTTCTTGACTTTATCAGGAGTAGAAATAAATTTATACTCAAAGACAAATCCATGAAATGGAGTATATTTATACATAACAATATGAATCACTCCTTTAATTGATCCACCTTAATAGAAATGTGTATAAATAGATTCCATTTATTGATAGAAGGCTGTTGAATAAAAGCTTGTTTGTTTTATCACAATGTGATGTTTCGAAAGGTGGAAGAAAATAAGCTTGCCGTCCATTTTCGCCCTGTTTTTGTCTTGTAACGGAAAATTCCACTGATTTTGTACTAAATAATTGCTATTATTTTGCACCAAGACGTTGTGACACTTCAAATATAATTGTAAAATAATTATTTTTTGTTTATTTTTATTTTACATTAAACCGAATCATCGCGTGATTAATATATTTTATTTTTCTGTTAATCCGACGATGTTTTTATCTTCACTAGTCTATAAAATAGTTCTTTTGTGCCGATTAGGAAGTTTCAAGTTTGTGACAAGAATAGTACATAATATTTGTTTTGTATATCGTATTTGGTGCCATGGTAATAAATAAATGAAGAAAGTCGGAACGTGACAAAGGATAAACAGTTGTTATTTCGGTCAAACCAATTCTATATGTAATCATCTCTGTATGTTAACTCAGATAATTATAAAAACAATGATTTTGCTTAGTTATACGGATAGATAACAAGAAACTTAAACTTTAAGTATGGTCTTAAATATTGAAAAATAATGACACCTTCAATTAGTTTAAAAAACTCTTTACATACACTCGTTACATACTGTATAGTCCTAAATGTGAATGCCGATTTAAGTAAGATGCTAAAAGTAAGTATACTATTGTAGAGACCAAGAATAATTTATAGTTAACAGTTGTACAGAGGATTGGCGTAGGAAATGCGTGGGCGAGGGAAATATATAACCCAAAACATTAATTTATGGGCTAAGTGAATTTATACACATATTAGTAGATATACATTTATTATTCAGAATACTTAACCGCATCTCTCATATACTTCTTATGCATAAAATCATTAATCATCTTCTTCTATGTATTTAAAAGAAGCTGACAGATGATGGATTGAAATCTAAAATTGTACGTAACGTATTTTCTTATATTAAGTGTAAGAAATAAGCAGGACTTTTGGAAATAATTTCAGTAGCAGAATTATATTTAAATTAAATTATAGAATTTGCTTAAAATGCACTATGAGGAGTGTAACAAGTGTAATGTTTAACATTCAGCCTCATTAATTAACGATAGGAATCATAAAATAGATAGAGTACTAATTGAAGTATTTAATCTTTAAGAATTGGTTGGAATATGGGTATTCGAAGACCTCGCTAATCGTACGAAACTGGAATAGGTAATGTTTAAATTATATCGCATTATAATTGCAGCATACCTACATGATACATCAGGTTTAGTTAATACATCGGTGCATGCATCGATATTCCTAACATGCTCTATTGTCACGAAGAAAACAAATAAGACACAACAAGGAGCCATTGCTAAGCAACGCTAAAAAATAATGAATAAACTTACCAATACTACAGATAAAAATCTGTCTTCAAAAAACTACTGAATCAATTAATTATTCACTTACGGCTAAAGCCATACATTTACGTAACCGTAAATGGTTTTATATTTTTATTATTATAAACACCACAAAAGTGGGTCTTTAATAAAAAAATGATTTAATTTTGCCGAGAGCCTCTCTTATTGCGCTCTACGCAAGAAAATATATAAAAGGGGAGACAATTTAAAGCCCTCTTACTTCCGCTCACTTTACAAATTATTATATAACGTACTCGACGACTCTTGTCATTGGACGAGATTGCGTTTGATCTCATATCAGCCTAGCTGCTAAACCGTGAATCATTGACTTTAATATGAATATTTCGATAAAACACTCATAATCTAAAATACACTTTATAGAAACATATTATAAAATCACAGATCAGCTTGACAAAATCCACACCATAAGCTAATTTAGATAGAAACTTTTATTGGTCTAACTCACCTCACCTTTTTGGTTGCAATAGGTACTAATACTCCAGATAATATAATACCTACTTTACTAGTACTAACACTAATCCAAGGAAGAAGTTATTACGCAGTAAATTTTACCTTAAAAATTGTACAAAAATATACTCTGTTATTAAAAACAAAAAATGTAAATAAAAAGGATGAAACTAAGCTTTTAAGTTTCGTTATCCTTATATTTCATTTGAACTAGCGCAAGTTCTTATGTTGAGCCACATTAATTTACTGTCTTTGTGGTCTTCTTATTTAGGTTAAGCCGTCGACTAGCTAGGAAACCTTTTGTCTCATGTACCTTGTAGTTTTTACAATTAAGTTAGAATTTAGTTCGTGTATACTCTTCTTCGTTTATGAAAACAATATTAAAATTGTGTGGGATTTTATATCTGGTTTTAAATATGATTAAGAACTTTGTTTGGTTTTATTAAATACATATTAGTTCAGGAGTGATTACATCTGTAATAATATATGCAGAATTATTAGATCTGTAACAATTACATAACTTGCATTCAAACTTAAGTCGTCAAGATTTAGTTAGAGCTTGTTGGTCTTATTGGATTGAGTAAGGCTTACTCTTAAGGGATATAAGAATAAGCAATTTGTTAAATGAATATGTAGTAAACATCTACTGTCTAAATATCCATTTTTATTCCCCAAAATATTTTAATCATATAATATGCAACTAAGAGGACGAAATCACTTAATTTTACACGATTTATCTTATTCTAGTATTCCATGTAATATCTGGAAGATAAGGCACGAGAGAGGTATATAATGATCCTCTATATTACATATACATTATAGGAGGTCACGATCACATTGAATTGGTTCAGATATACTCGATTGTTCAAACTACAATTGTTCTGTAGTGTTCAATAACTATCTAGACATTATTTAGGTACTCTTGAACATGTTAACTAGGAAATAGAATTGAACCTTATTTTAGAAAATTTTACATTCTTCAAACACACTTTGGAATCTAAATAAGCGAGAGTGACGTGCAATTAAGTAGAGCTTCTAAATTCGTCAAGACTACACGACACTCAGGCAATATGAGACGGTTATAACTCGCGTAAATGAAGGACGGGCGGATCTGTACGGTCGCCAGTGTCGGCAAACGTAATGGAAGTGACAAGGGTTCCTCAAAATGATAGAAGGAATTCTCAGGGATGTGCTAGAGCCGCCTGTTTTACGAGTCCCCCTCGGAGATATCATTCACATCAACTTTCCTATCTAAACTGTTACTATGGCGCGGTATGTTGCCTAGATATCAGATTACAATAAAAAAAGGATGCTCTTGAAAACAAATGAAAAAATCTCGGAATAAAATATCAAACGTAGTTTGTTTGATACGTGAAATTTTATGCTCTGTACCTTTTTTATGTTTTCAATCTTTTCGAAGCTTTTTTACCTAGCAAATTAAGTTAGATTTATATTACTCATTAGCCTATAGTGTAAGGCTAGATCGTAATTTTCAATAATGATACCCTAGTTAGGTTCATTATATTAGGTAAAAAAAAAAAATCTTTTCGAAGTATAATCGACTTTGGTTTGTTTTCTAAGAAGGGTTTTACAAGAAATTATTTATTTTGTAAATTTTTACGTCATTCATACGTAACTGTATTTTTTCATCGTACGATTTGGTGACAAATATGTGTTTCGTATCATTTTTCCATTGAATATCTATTTTTGTTCTATATATATCTATATGTAGTTGCTCGACCCATATCATTTCAAATTATAGTTATCCTTGATATTGCCTGTTATATAACTTTCCGTCTGGCTCAAAATGTATTCTTGTGTTCAAGTGAGCGTAAGTACCTACAAATTACAAGCTTGTTTTGATTTCGGTAGAAATAAAATATAATCTGGTCTGTATATACCTATACTAATTGCCAATTTACACTAAATCCTTAAATACTTTAGCTGAATAATCTTCTACTTTCTTCGGTTCGAATTTCGGCCGCTGGAGCCAATCTGAAATGAGACTAGTCAACTGCGCAGGTGATTTATAGTGCACAGCTATGTGTGCAAACACAAGTGCACTATTCCATTAATCTCATACTGAAGAGCTGGGAGACGACCGACGAAGAACCGAAAACGACATGTGTTCTACAAGGAACAAAACATTTATTTGGCAAAACCTAACGATCCCCACGAGGCGAACAAGACAGTCAGTTTATGAATGTATTGTTGCTGATGTATTGATGGTTTAATTACACAGGGAATATTTTAAATGTTGGTTTACTCAAATCAAGACTATTTTTGAATATTGTGATAAGTTCCATCAATCCATAAATGTCCCTATTATATAATGTTTTGCCATATCTAGTTAAACAAAGTTATACTATACTGCTGCTTAGAATATAAAAAAGTGTACATTAAACATATTTTTTCACTCGTCAACTGAATTTTATCTAGAATGAGATTAGTGCAGCTGTCTGCGCGGTCACGTAGGCGTGCTGTCGAGTGTCAGCCAGGCCAACGTCGAAGGCAGCCCGGAGATGAGCGCCTTATGCCGTTGCACGTGTCACTGCTTCATTTGTGTCAGCTTTTTATAGTTCACCTGTACTTAAAATGCCCTGTTTAAATAGAGATCATGCATAAGACCCACACTTTAACTAGAACAGTATAATAAATAAGTGCCTACAGTAAACTTCCGTAAACCCAAATAAGTGTAACAAGAAGTCCAAGTAAACGGATAGCAAGGTAGAAGGCAAGAATACAAAGATAAATCAACATTGCGCCGCTCTATCGGCCGCTTTATTTAATAAAGGAGACAATTGAAAGTTCGTAGCCTCTGTAGCTTTAGGCGGTTTAAAACATCAATCAGTTAAGTTAAATTATATTGAAAATTTAATACAGCCTTACAAACATAAATATTACAAACGATTTTATAATAGCTAGATTCATTAACTTAGTAATGGGTATTTTGGTATATATTATGTGTAACATAATATGATAACTATCTACTATTCAATTTCGTTTGTAACTTTCTAAACTGTTTATCTATCCGAGTTAATGATGAGTTGTTTGTGGGTTGCACAAATAATATGAAAGGGCTATATTTAGAACGTTGTTTCGCGTCGCAATTTTAATACAGAAGCTTGCAGGTAGATGAGTAAAGTTTCCATCCATTGAGCGATGCGAGTTTTTGTGTACATCTAGTGTCTGTTGTAAGACGAAAAAGAGGAAAAGTTGACGTTCAATCTGCTGCCTACTTTCAAAATGAGAACATCGAACGAAACTTTGTATACTTCAAGTATACTTTGGAATACCTAAGCCTCTTTATGCTGTAGATACAGATTTTTATGCGAAACTTTTTTCTTTGAACAACTACGGTAAACACAGGTATATCACCTTTAAAGGAATATGTATTATATGAAAGCATTTATTTTATACAGGTAATGTACTTCTCGAAGCACCTATAGAAAATAGAAGAGCCTGATAAATTTTGCAGCATCAAAACTATTGTTTTACTAAAGCTGTGATAATTCTCGCCACTGGAAAATAAAAATTCTTTACCATTTTACTACCTAAGTTAGAACACCTTTGCTTGTTTAAAGCCGCCGTGAAATCAGCTTTATTTCGATGTTCTCATGAATTCAGAAAGTTCTCAGGGAAATGCCAATTTTACGTTGCAATAAATTATTCTTACCTTCTTTTAAAGAAATTTGCTTGAAACTGTGAATTATAAGGGGTAAATTATTGTAAAGCGGGCAACGGTAACAGACAATTTAATGTTTTATATCATAATGTATTATTAACTATTAATCCCGGTCACGTACATACGGCCACTAAGTGTACGATTTCAACTTTTCCCCCATACCCTTTTATCGATGACAAAATGCCTAGCGCAGTGCGAAATAAATGGTGTTGAAATTTCGGATAGTGCTGTTTTTCTCTACAAACTTTGACTGTAAATCAAAAACTATTACCCTGATATTTATATATATAGCGAATTTAGCAAAGTTATCTCCTAAAATATTATATAGTCTGATTTTTATATGTCTCTAAATAAATAATTGCTACGATAAAGTTTTTAAAATAGTTTGTTTATTATGTAGGGATTTTTATGATCCTATGTCGTTGGATTCACGAATAAATCCCGGCTGTCTGTAATTTATGATATTTCATCGTCGAATTTTATTTAAAACCCTAGAAGGATACTAGCAATTGCATTTTACGATACAAACGGCATACAATCAACTTAACACTAATCTATTTCTTCGATACTCTGCAATAGCAGGCAGGTAATTTATTTTGGTCAGTGCACAAGAAACTTTGTAGGCGGTCACTTACTTGTTCTAACTGTCGAAACTAAGATAACGAGGTAAACATCGTTAAGCTTTGTGGAGAGATAGTACATAGCTTGGATAATCAGTAGTGACTAGCTGACTATGATTAGTATTGCTAGTTATGATTTATGTACGACTGTCGGTATTGAGTCGACCGTAACGTAGTGGTTATTGAACCAAATTATTGCACGATGGCGAGACCCACGGGTATGGGTTCTTATTAGGTACTGGTTAGATATAATTAGATAAATAAAAAATAAGTTATGGTCAAAATTAACCTCAATTAATTTGTAATTTTAATTTTTTTATAGATTTAGTTTTAAAAATAGCTAAAAAGGATTTCAACTACATTGGATGACATTTACAAAGTTACTATTGCTAACATACATATATGGAGCAGTAAGAATATTTAGGAAATGTATATAATTCTATTTACAATTACGTTTCTCCTTTGAGCTCGATCTTACAAAATTTGAACATTGGGAAACTCGATAACAATTCAAATACACAATACTAAATGTAACTTATCCTATAACTTTTACCGACAAATGCTTATTCAACCAAAGCTTGTATTATGAAAACTAGGTAACTGGCACTACGAGCACTATAAAGTCACGAATGTATTAAAGTTTTAAACCATTAAAGTTTGCTTAATAGTGGCAAGGAATTGAAAAAGAATAAACGACATCTTTGAGCAATCAACCTAAATGACTTTCGCTGGTAAAATATTTTTGAACGTGAGACGACGTGGGTGAATATTAATAAATCAGCGAGGGAATTTAATATTTCGCAAAGGACAAGAATTTCGAAAAGTATAGAAAATTCCGCACCTGAATTTCATGTATGAATTGAGCGATGCGGGTTCACAGAAAGGGATAAGCACTGAGCAGTTCTTTATGAAATCCCGAGGGAATTGGGGATGCTTCAAATACAGAACAATGAAAACGTATACGAAAATACCTTACGAGGTATTTAGATGCAGGCCTTTTTTACAAATTATTAAAATCATTCATCTGTGAAACTAGGATAACTGAATGTGTCAAATTGTTTTATATGATATATTGTACAATTTACTACTAAATCACGAGACGGAGTTGTCTTTTCTTTTAGATATGGGTACGAATTTTTATAATGCAAAAAATAAATGTAGTGAAAACAACACTTGCGAGATTTATTAAAATATTTACTCGGGTTAAAACGATTAATAAATAGGTACTTTTCTTACAAGCAGCCACAACTCAATATTTCGATATTTGGCATAAAATGTTAAATACCCACAGTTCATTCGAATTGGTTTAGTGGTATCATATATGAGAAGGAAGTTATCTCAGGTTAGCGGTAGTGTTAGATTTAACATCCTGTCACTACCACACTCTTAGTCTAAGATCCCACTGCAGGATTACTTCGTTCATAGTTTTTTTGATAAAACCAAAATTTTATTTATATTTATAATTAGAAGAATATCGACTAGATTTCCAGTCAAAATTTGGCCGCATCATCAAAAAAACTATGAACGAAGTAATCCTGCGGTGGGATCTAGTACTATCTGAACTTCCCGCTGTTTATTGAAACTAATTAGAACAACATTAACATCCTCTACGGTCCTTTAACGACTAGCCAAATCATACAATTGATTTAGAAAAGCATTGTTATTACACGTCATTAGATCAATTAATTATAGCTTAAATTAAATACAATAAGAACATTTGTACTTTTTAGTGGTGAGACGTTATTATAATAAACTGAATATAATATCTCGAAACTGATTAGAATTACCGCATCACCTAAATTATTTGTTATTTCCCTGTAGAGATTATGATTATGTATATTTTCCTTTTAATGCCTCATCGCTTTTGCTATAAAAACCTTTCCCGTAAAAAACTCAATAAACATAAACAAGTCAATGCTTGTATAATATTATTTTCTTACGACTTTTCTTCTTACGTTTATGAATGTCTTTGTTTCAAATTGAACATAATATAACTGTTGAAATAAATTGTCAGTTCTTTTATAAAAAATATTTCTGTAGCAAGGTTCGTGAAGAATTATTGTTTGTGTTGGTACAACAGGTGAAGCGATTCTTCATCGAAACTTACTTGTACTGAGTAAACTCTAATGATGGATATTATTCATTTTCACCTTCTTCTCAATTAATTTATACAATTATTTTATAACATTTTTAAATTAAATCTGCTTTTCTTACATTTAAATGTAAGTTAATTAAAATATGTATTACCTACATCAAATACGGTAGATGTCTCTTTGAAAGAACGTGCTTCGTTGTTTTCATATAATTAAGTACTTATCGACGGAAGTAGTCATACCATTGCCTCTAGTAATCACACCGACTGTGGTTTTAAAAATATAGATACCTCAATTAATTTAAGCAAATTGCTAGTGACAATTGAATAGCTCAGAACAACATTGATTTCGTCTTCAGCTCGAGTAGATGCCATCAGTACAAACATTAGCTTGAGTATTCAAACAAGAAACCATTAGCGTATCTCATCGCAAAGTACCAGGGTTATTTACTAGATAACTCCAGCGGGGTAACGTTGGTGTCTTCTCTCGAATATTTCAGACTGAATTTATGATTCAACTTTGATTATTAGCTTCATTGATTACCTTGTAACTAAGAGTTAGGATTTAGCGGGAATATCATGGATATTGGCCGTTCGGCTTTGCTATAATTGCAAGTATTGGTTTGCATGCTTGCCACTACGCTGGTCGGAGTTTTGGATATTTGCGTTTTATTTCTAGAAAATTAAGATTCGGGTGCAAAGCTCCGTAGAACCACACGCCTTGCCAACACACCGCGTAGTGCAATTTCCATCCGCTCTAGATAAGCAAAGCAATATTTTACGTTACACATGACGCCATTTTCAACGATAACAGTGTTAATACTTTTAGCGGTTTTGTTTTCACAGACCTTAGTAAAAATTTTCATTATTTCAAACGTTCATTTTATTATTCTTTTAGATTTACGAAAGGACGAAGCGCAGTCGGTAGGTTGGATATTAAATTATCTACATTAACATTAATCTCAATTATCATTAATATTTTGTTCATAACTCGTAGTCTTTAAATATTTGATAATCCATAGATAAATTGAAAATGTCTACAACTTTTAAAACGAAACCGAATATATTCGTAAACATTTTATTGACATAAGTGGCCACACATTACTACAGTGTGGATCAACTTTGACCTACTGACAGCTAAGAGGATTAACATAGTTTTAGTTTTATCCTTATTCAGCGGCACAAAAGCTGAAACTGGATGAGAGTTTCAAATAGCAGGCAAACAAAGATACCGTCTTTATAAATAGCCCTGTTTTCGGATATTGAGCAGAGTGCCGATTTTACACAAAATATCACTTAATAATTATGTCTCGTATAATTTATTGCCTTCAATGAACAATAAAGGTTATTCACGAATTGTGTAGGAACCAATTGTCTTTGTTTATTCTAATAAACATGTCTGCGGTTCCCTTAATAGCGGCAGAAGGATAACAAAAATATTTGGGACGACATAAGTTTAAAATTATTTATTCGTTAAATAAATTGATTCAAATTGTCTCAATAAATACTGTATTAGTTATATCAAGTCATATTTTATTAAAAGTGATTAAAATATTTTATCTAATAGATATTAAAATTCTGAACAAAAATATTAGAAACCCTTTAAAACACTTCTACTTATACTAGTACAAATATGCATCTAAATTTTATTACGTAAAAGAGAAAGTATTATTCAGTGGAAGGACGTAACTCTTCAGCGATAACGAGATATCTGCCTCATCTCGGTTATTTACGCGCCTTGATAGATAGAGATGAATATTCAGACGGACTACGTCGACAAATCTCGCAACATCTCGATTCTCAAACTAGGTTTCCTTTTACCTTTCGGAATTGCAAAATAAATCTCCGTCGGAATCGGGTATATTCAGCTACTGCCTCTGTGACCTTTAGCTCGTGTTCTAATTTGTGTTCGTTCACTTAATATTTCCGTTCACTTAAGCTTAATTATTAGAGGACAATTTAT
The DNA here is from genome assembly GCA_907164665.1 of Colias nastes. Classification (NCBI taxonomy): domain Eukaryota; kingdom Metazoa; phylum Arthropoda; class Insecta; order Lepidoptera; family Pieridae; genus Colias; species Colias nastes. The sequence continues at coordinate 1,000 of CAJQZM010010880.1, read as the reverse complement.
CTACTCTCCGATCATCGAAAATTATCATTTAAAACGATTTCTCTAATGCAATGGTAACAAAATTGAGAAGTCGCAAGTGGCGCGTCGCTTAATTAAATAAGTGTGGATGAGTAGTCATTAAAAATTTACGTTCTATGAGTATTTGGTCCTTTCATGACTATAATTCATTCCAAAAGGTCGTTGGCAAGAAATTCTCTTGGAAGCCTCCCAAATTTAAATATCCTCTTTCGAAAATCATAAAGATCGCATTACGTATGACAAAGCGGGACTACATTATCTACAGTTAACTAATGTGATAGATAAAATTATAGCTATGGATTAGTCAACAAATCTCAATTTCAATCGCTTTAGCGCATTCCTGTTCACTATTCCTTCTTTTAATATGCACTACTTTTGAGATAATATTTAAAGTGCATCCATGCCCTTTTCGCTTTTTGATTTTGAAATAGGTACTTATATTTATTCAGAGTAATTATTACTTACAGATATTAAAAATCAGCCATACTGCTTAGTAATAAATCTCGTATCAAATTAATTCGGGAATTTAATGTACAATGTATCTAGTTGGTAAGCCTTTTTTTAAATCTATATATATAAAACTCAAAGGCGACTGATATAGTGATCTATCAACGCACAGCCCAAACCACTGGACGTATCGGGCTGAAATTTGGCATGCAGGTAGATGTTAGGACGTAGGCATCCGCTAAGAAAGGATTTCCCGAAATTCTTGCGGGAACGGGGCAAAACGGGGATGCACGTACAAAGTCGTGTATGTAAATAAATACAATCTGTCCAGAAGGTGTCCATTTAAAACTTTCAAAATGATGATTTATATTATTTAATAATTATCTATTAATTAATGCAAAGTGTTTCCTAAAAAAAGCTCATTCTTAATACTATATTATAATTGACATCACTTCTCTAGAGCATGAAATGCGGTGTTATTTGGACACTTATGGTACGGGAGCTATTAACGTTTTAAAAAAAGTCATTTTAGTAT
>CAJQZM010010878.1:0-14665 GCA_907164665.1 Colias nastes | reverse complement strand
GAGGTGAGTGCGGTGACGTCACCGGGCTCGTGACGTCATCAACGTATACAGAGCAGCCCGTTTCTGAAGACGCAATACGATCGAAAAATTATCACGGTTCCTTCAAATTTCAATGATAAATGATGTTGTGATAACATTTAAATAAAGCATCCATTATATTTAATTTTAGGGCGCATTTCATGTTTGTTTGGATGTTAAATACATTCCAAGATAAACAGTACCATATTTTCCATGGACACAGACATAAAATCTTACGGTGTATTTATATCAAACAAGCAAATGCTCTTTCTAACCTCACTATGTCAAATTATTTTAGTGTAAATAGGCGTAGTGCATTCTTTCGTTGTTATTCGTGCGTTCGAAAAGATTCTATGCAATGTTCTAATACTGAACAACACTAAATACGAGTTTACGTTTACACTAAAAGATCACGAAAGAATGTTCTTGCTCTATTTTCGTTTGATGTAAATGCACCGTAACATAGTGTCAATTTTCACATAATAGCATTTATTTTATTTGTTTTTTTGACGTGACAACGTCTTATAATTCGATAGAGCCGGCTGCACGCACGAAAAAACATGACTCATGCGGCGTTTCGCTCTGAGGCGTTCCACGTAAGGCTTGAAGTGCAAGCGAGAGCGCGGAACGAGCGACAAAGAAGCACAATCGTTGTCACGTTCTACTATCGTCAGTAAACCGACTTTACAGACAACCAATTTTTTTTTTCAGATATCTCTTCAGAGTGGCTCTCTTACAAGATAGGCTAGCCGCTTCATCTCGTAAACAACCGCTAGTGGAGGAGCAAACGGACCCGGTGCTCGCTCACTTGCCACCCACCGAGCCGATACAGACGTAAGAATATGTTTTAATAAAAATTATTGGATAATAGGGTAAAAAATTTTTTTTAAAGATTTTGGGTGAACTGTACAGTCAGCAAAATTTTTTTCGTTGCATTTCTTAAACCCTTCACGGTACAGTCAGCAAAATAAAATAAATATTTATTCTAAGTACGTGGAGTATCTTCGAAGACGATTTGAAGTTTGAATATTGTGCTGTCTTATAAGATAAAAAAAACCCTATAACATAACATCAGATGATTTGTCCGCTCGTTCGCCTTTACGAAAAAAAAAGAATAATTGTTTAATTATTCTTTTTTTTAGCTATAATTGGTGAAATGTTTCTGTACTATATGGTGGCCATAAACACTAAGAAATTACAAGTCGAAAGTTCGAAAAATACCATCCATATAATATTAAACGCTAAACAAATATGAATTTAATATCAACAAAACTTTTTATTCTAGTGAGGCCGGCAGCTCCAAAGGGGAATAATCGCAATTGAATCAAATTTATTATGAAATTAAATTTTGAATGATTATTATTGTTTTTTTTTTTATTATTTTGCCTGACAGTCATACAGTCATTTAGTATTAGTTGTAGTAATTTATTATTTAATGTAAAAACGTAATAATATTTGAAACAAAATACTGATTTCCACTGAACAGTCATCAATGTGGTTTTGATAATTATGAGCAAGAATTAATACTAGTCATTGCAAAAAGATCATTTAAAACATATATCCATATTTCTGGAAATCAGTATTTTGTTTCAAAAATATACATATTTTTTTTATAGAAAAGAGCACTATAGTTTGTGAACACAAACTATAGTGCTCTTTTCTATAAAAAAAATATGTATATTTTTTATAATAAAACGATACCAGCATCAATGTAAAATGATTCCATATACTAGAAATATAACGACGTAGCCTTTAAGTCCATTTTTGTGCTTACAGTACTCCAAAATTAATAATGCGCATGCAAATCTTCGCTAATTGTCGTATTTCCGAAAACACTCGAATCATTGAATCGTAAGAGCCCTAAACAATGCACTTGCATTTTACACTTTGTTCAAAAGAAATAGAAGTCAATTCACGGTCATACACAATCAAAAACAAATCGGGCGATAGGTGACGGTAGCCTGTCAGTCAAAAAAACTCACAAATCCGTCAGTCGTCTTTAAATATTGGCGGTAACTGCACGTGTTCTCTCTGTGTGGAATTATATAGAGCTGCTATTACATACCCTTCTTCGTTTTGTTTTTAAAGGTGAATTGGATTAATCGATGAAATGATTATTTATATACAGGTGATAGCACTAGCAGTAGGGAAAGTGAAAATGATAGAGAAGAGCATAATGAAAGATCCGATGTATCTAAAATGTCAGAAATAAAGATAATCCCTGATTTTGATTGTTTATATTTTTATTTTTTTGTAATTGTCATAATATTGAAGAATGATCAGTAGGTACTGTAAATACTTTTGAACTGAGAGTTTAATGATTAGATTTATATGGTTTAAATGTAAACCTGTGTTTGAAAACCATATTTTATACAAAATAGATTTTGTGTTATTTTAACCTTCTTTTCTTCCATCATTACACCAGCTTCAGTAAGATACTTTAAAAGTACTATAAAATTTTCCAAGTAAATTAATCCAACAAAGATATATTCGCAATCGTGGGGTTATCCTCGCTAACCTATCCTCGCTATTTACTTGCAATGAATTATCGAAACAAAATCGTTACTTACAAAATAAATATTAATCTCTTTTAGCACAAAACACGTTATTTGACTAAATTACGCATTAAGAAAATGCATTTAACCACTCTATTTACATAATATCATCTTCGGACGCTCCGGGAATATGACAGTTGCCGAACAGTGACGAAGATTTCTATGCGCATTATTACTTTTGGAGTACTGTACAACATTAAATACATTCTATAAAAACGCTTGACACCACCGATAAATACAGATTATACTTAATATAGGATATTAAGTAAAATCCACTTAAATTGTAAAAAATAAATCGGTGTACAGTCTATGAATGTTTCCCTTACAGAAGTCCCAAAAAAGTTCTCTCCGGAATAATAGCAGAGACGCCAGAAATCGACAACGTCGTCGCGTGGGAGGATGGTAAGTTATAATTGTGTTGTGGCTTTTTTGCTTTAAATATTATGTTATGATGAGAAAAAACAAGTGACATATCCAGTATAAAATAGAAATAGAGCACTACCTCTCCGAGGTGTACAATATACTTACTCAAAGGAATTTCTTTGATCTTCTAAGTATTACGTAGATAATATGTTCCTGCCGATGAAGTATCTATATGGGAATTATTTAACAGAATAATTTTAAATAACAATCCGAAAAATTGATTTTATGTGCATGTGTAACTTTTACTCAAATAAATATTTGTACCTTATCCTTTCACAAAAATATATAGAAGGTTATAATGCATGAATGCTTTTGTATGAAGAAATAAAAGGAATGCTTGCTTATAAAGCTTCTAGTGTAGTTTTATCTATCAAGAGAATAAAATCACATTTCTCAACTCGACAGAAGATTTCGCAGATGACCTAGAACTAACAGAGGAACAACAAACATTACTCTTAGAAGAATATGAAAAGGAAATAACATCGAAAAAGTTAAAAACGCCCAAAGACATAACTAACAACAACGCAGACTCGCCAAAAAAGAGCATAGACAACAAAAAGTTTGCCATGGACAAAAATAAAAATAAATCCCCGAGAAAAACTAAATCCGACGAATGTGGCAACTTAGTTGAGGATTATTTTGGGGATAAGGAAGTCAAGGATGATGCTAGTGCAAATTCTGATGAAAGTTGGGAAAAAGAATTCGAAATTGATGAAAAAGAGACCGTTCAAAAGGCCTGACTCTGGGACCACTTTCTTAGACCATAGATAAGAAATTAGTCTAGAAAACCATAGACTTCGAAACAGTACTGTGTATTCAAATAACAGCTTATATAAAACTGTATAAGGGAAATATAAATGCTATTTTTACATATTACATACATATATGGTCATAGCTTAATCACACAGAACAGTAAGAACAAATAGAAGTGCGATGTGGGCGTGGCCCACGTGTCACTAGTAAGGTAAGATCACCTAACTCGCTCTCAGTTGTGCGCAGAAAAATATTCGAGTCGGTTGTCAGCTGTCAAACCTTTTTTCCATATTTATTCATTATTTAGGGCGTGTTGTTCGGTATTAGAGTGGAAAAATGATAGCAGACGAAATAATATCAGCAATCGAGGCATTTCATACCATCGGTAAGTCTTATTTTAATTTATTTTAAATATATTTTATGTTACAACTTCGCTTGTCGTAATTTGTCAAAAATTTATAAAAATATTAAGTCAAAATGAACCTTAATCCATAAGAAATTAGTACTAATATAGATTGAACAGCAAACAAGACTTTCTGGAATATTATTGCAATAAACAAACGAATGTCGGATTAGTGATGCATGTGGCGCATATCGACAGTATCGATACTTTAGAAAAGACAAACATTATAAATATTAAATTTTATTTTATTTTTCCTTAGCTTTCATTTGTCCTATTTATTTATAGATTTTCGAAAGAGGCTAATTTAAAAGAGAAATGGACAATTAATGCAACGTGACGAGTTAACTGGATGCCGAACAGCAATAAGCAGTCTAACAAAGGCCACCGATACATCAAACCTACGGCAGTTCCAAGATTTAAAATAATGCATATTTTCTGTTTGTATTTTGTAAATATAGATTTATACTATTCTATTCCGTTTTTTATTTAAATATAATAATATGAAAAGACGTACTTAGTAGTAATAAACATACTCCAAAATGTGACACATTATACTATACTCATATAATAGAAAGAAAAAAAAATGCACATAAAAATAATTATTTTTTGAATTATCGATAACAAGGCTGACATCCCTTAGAGCATAGCATCAAGTTAATGTCATTAATGTAGAGTGACACAAATTTCAACCTTATCTTTATGTGTTGAGGTTCAAAGTTATTTGTATTGAAAACTAACGCCCTCTGTTGTGGAGTAGCTGAATGTTTTCGAATTTGGAATTTCTGAGCAAAGAGAAACAAAACAGCTAATATGCCTAGGGATGTTATATTAAAATAAACCGTAACAGGGTGCGTTAGAGTACATATTGAAATGCTGAATTTATAACCTAAGTCAGTTTTTACTCAAATTAAGCTGTCCAATCAAAGGCATAGTTTACTTGTAGTGTACTGTATAACTATCGGTTTAAATGTGTGGGTTTGGCGACACTGGTTTTCATACTAATTATGACATTATAGCACTTCTATTTTGTTCTTACTGTTCTGTGCTTAATCATAATGCTAATGTCACACAATACAAAATGCCGGCAAATTGGCATGACATGGGGCTTGTTCATAAAGGTTCATAATTAAAAAAAAAACAGGTTATAACTAGTTATTATTTAAAATAAAATTTAGTAAAGAGAGTCATAATACCTTATTTAGAGGACATTTTTACAGCCATAGATAAAAAATGTTGCGCCATGATACGTTTTGGCGCGAATTATATTCAGTATAGGTTATAAACGCACTTTTCTTTTACGCTTCCATTGTGAATTAAAATAATTTAGAGATAATTTTGTCGACGTTTTCTTTTGTTATTGTAATTAGGTTAAATTCTTGTTTTTATTATAAAGACTTTATTTTATATTTTATCTGTCTATTATTTAAAATTTAATACTTTATATATTTATTGCCTTTAAGACTTTGGGACGAAACTGTCTCACTACCTCCCTCGTTGAATATTTTTAAAAATTTGATCACATTTTTGTACAATATAAGTTTTACATTATTTCTTTTTCATTCCTCGATGAATTTTATATTTTTATTTACTTGTACTTTTTATTATTTGTGTATTTCCAACCAGAGACGTATGTGTTTTATTAAAATAAATGTTTATGGTATATACAGGATGGGCTTAAATAACCGATGGATTTTACCTGATTTTTAACCTGTAGACTACAAATATAAGTATCAAATTAAGTAATACTTGAACATTCAGTAACACAGATATAAGACGTTATCTATGGTAGTAATTATGAAAATTTTAATCCATCCGTTGTCTATGGCACCCTGTATATACAACCCGTTATTTAGTAAGCTAAATAATAAGTATTAGAATGAAACAATTGTAATTTTAATATACATTAAATTTTAAGTTATGCATCGTTATAATATAGGTGGTGATCGGCAAAAAGTATTAAAGTACTATTATGGGTGTCTCTGTTTATACTCAATTATAAAAATCAGTATAAAAGATGACAGTAGGGTGTCCATGAATATCCATAATTCGGTACCTTTCCAATGCTTTTTTCTTACCTAAATGTCTATAATACAACCCTAAAGATAATTTAAGTATAAGAATTTTGTTTAACTATTGTTTGTTTAAATACCTGTTAAACTTATCCCAATACTCGCCAAATTCATGGACACCGTGGATGTATGGAATTTTCAGCATTATATTGACAATACAAAAATATTTGGCTTCAGTGCAATATGACATTGTGTACATGTGGTGTGGAATTTAACGTACATAAAACGTAAAACATAACAGATCTTCTAAACGTTTTAAATTACTAATTACTATTTAACGAAACCATTCTGCTTAAGCATAAAATAAAAACAAATCTATTGAAACTTCATTACAAAGATATCTTACATCGCTACAATGTTTGCTATCTTCGATGTGTAAATTAATATAATTTAAAAAATGTTGAAGAGAAGAGAGAGAGTAATGCGAAATTATGAAATTGAACCAAACATAATAAATTATGATACGCCATCTTGCTCACACAAAGTTGATTCGTGTGCAATTATTTAAAAAAAGTGCAAATATTAAAAAAATAAGAAATATTGCAATTAAATTGATATTTATTCTGAATAAATATAATGTTTTAATCTACGTTAAATTTTACACCACCATTAAAATTTATTATAGTGCTATAAGTGTAACTCACATTTGAGTTAAAATTAGACTTCGTTATGTTTGTGTAAATTATGATTATGATATTAATAAAAGTTATTAAAAATCGTAACTGTTGTTTTATTTCACTAAAGTCAGGCAGACATACTCAAATATAATATAACCATTTCCATAATACTCGGGTACCACCAGAAGGACGGTACTCGGATCTTTGGAAGGCTTACGTGGGGACACGGATTCAACACGCAGAGGCCCTTTCGAGAATTTTTATGTGTTGTGGGACATCATATAACCATTATTATTAGCACGTCAACTGTAACTGAATAATTAAATTACGTATTTATACTGTACCTAACATTTAAAACAGTAGCCTTGTTAGTTATTATGGGGGAAATGAAACAAAATGTTTTCTGTAACAAGTTTATTTCTGTCCGGGCGCGTTAACACTAAGCGGTGGGTTGGCCAGGTGCGGGTAGAAGGCAGCGGGTAACGATCCGGGCGCGGGGGGCGAGTCGCCGGCCTGCGGGCGCGGGTGGTGGGGGGGCGCGCCCATCCATTGCGGGTACCAGTAGAGACCCTGTTTGTTTTGAATATTATAGTGTTTCATATGGAATTTATGTTTTTGTGGGTTTTAAATGTAGTGTAATATTTTTTGGGCTTTATGAAGAAAATATGAATTATCATGATACGTAAAAAATACTACAATTATTATTATAATGCAAGGGGAATGCTTGCATCTTGCGGAGAAACTATATAACAATCGTTGACAAAATCCAACTGTTTCCACGGAGCGGCAACGTTGCGTCAGCCGCTCATCATGCGTTTGTCGTGCGGCCGTGGCCGTGGCCGAAAGATGCAAGCATTTTTCTTGCAATCGTCGATTGACAAAAATATGCATGATTAGTGTATTACGTGGACAATAGGGTTTAGATTATGAACTTAAGTTCACAATCCTTCTATCTTAATAGGTAAATAGTAATTGTAATTACCTTATTATTATTGGCTCCAGAACAAGTGTATCTATACTCGTTGACAGTGAGTGGATCTAAGTAGCTGATTCCAGCAATCGACCCGTAGTTCGGCGGGAACATGAACCAGCAGCCGTCAAGGGAATCTGTTTAATAGAAATTGGTATAATAATCCAACTAAGAACAAGATCGAGTCAGAGCCATGTTGTGACGTCACAGCTCTCAATTTGTTTGAATTTTTTTTGATACAGTTTTGGATTTTGGTCTTCTACAAATGTTCATAAAAAGATTGTGTTCTTGTGGGCTATGAACTAATGAACACGATGTTTTGGGATGCCTTGTAAGAACTATTTTCTCTCATGTTCCTTTTTAGTTTGTTCTTAGGATCATCTAGTTAACACAAAGCCATGGAATGCATTCATATTTAATATTCGTAATTTCTCAACTTTCTTGATGCTATTTCCTAACCCTACGAGACTGCTGCTTCGCAACTTATGTATCTTTCACGTAAAGATATAAAAAATATTTAAAGTAAGTGATCGATTTATACCTGAACAAACTCAACATACAAAATATAAATTAAATATTAATTAGTACAGAATACTTACAGGTAATATTAGCGAACTCATGACCCGGTGGCTCCGTGGAGTGTATGTTGTAGGGCTCAGTCGTTTGTTCGATGAAAGGCGGTATTGGAGTCAGACCAGTACCCGGATCGCCGGGGATTATAAATGGACCTGTAATAACAATAAATACAAACAAAAGTTCGTAAGAAAAAAATATAGATATTTATTTAAAGATTTTCCAGAATTGGTATACCTTAATACCTGTCAATGGTATTTGTATATTTACCTATTTATTTATTTCGGGATCGTTTACTACCACTTGACTGATTCTTGAAGATGACACGTCTTGAACAATTTTCACCAGATATTATATTTTAGAAAAAGTGAGTAGTCGATTATATGAAATTGAATACATACCACCGTAGAAATTAGTATTATTCCATTCACATACATGGTGATCGCAAGCCAAAGGAGAGGATTTTTCTTTCGTGTAATATGAATGTCCATTGGGTAAGAACTGGAAATAAGTTTGTTTTAAATTTTATCTTTAGTAATTAGAAATCATGTTGATAAAAAAAATTGTCTCTTTTGATCAGAGCTGATAGATACCTACGTTGTCATAACGTAGATGGCAACTTTATAAGAAGGTCGAATTTCAACTCCGGGATTCGAGCAAATCCAATTTATTTAGTTCATAGAATGTTATAGATATAAAACTTAAAATAGATGTGAATAACTTACCAGCATATAATCAAAATGGCGGAACCGTATGCCCTGAATGTTGAAATCCAAGATAAAAGACCCAGAAGTGATAATACACGATGCAGCAGTAAGCGGTGGTAGCTTATAAACCTCTGTGCCACATTTGACGATCGCCTTAGGAAGGGTGGAGACGTCACGGATGTGCTGCAGGTTCTTTTTGAAGGGAAACCTATGATATGAGTTTTGTTTATTGATCACTAAGAAACAATAGCATAGTATTCCTATCTACAGTACCTACTGCCAGTGATGAATTATGCAATTTGAATCGCTCATGGCAATTTTTTCTAAGCAAGACATTCGTTACCTTTGTCAAACCTGGCCAAAGATAACATAATATCTGTTCTTGGTTGGATTTGTGTTTATTCTTTAATATTTACCCTATATTAACAGATGTCGCATAAGTTTGTAACAGCAATGCATTTTACTTGACATCGTGGCAAATATCCAACACAATATTCTGTTAGTGTTTTGTGTAGCCTGTCGACCTATATTCCGTTATATGAAATGTTTTCCTTCATTTTTTATTGGTAGGTACCTACTCTTTCAACACTACCTGTTATTGCTGCAATATTTGCGTTCTTAAATGCGTCTTTTTTTATTTACAAAGATATACTTGTGTGTTCATCTATGAAGTCGTATAAAAATGAAACAAAATGTTCGCTGTGACCAGCAGTAGCAGTAGGTAGGTCATTTCATTTTCATTTTCATTACAATGTACTTGAAGTTACAATAAAATTTCAGCCATTCGTGAGATGTGACTGAATGTATTCCATCTGACCTGGTTCAGCTTTTAGTTGACTAAGTAGATTTTTATATGCATATTTTGTTCTTGATACCTACCTAAATGGCTACATGCGTTAATAATTCAATTTTCTCCTTACTAGGAAACATCACAGATTAGACCTACCTATAAATACATAACCCCACATGGCACTCCAAACCATGTATATAATTGTCCATCTGGAACACTATATTCGGGTCCTCTTCCAGGAAGTATTTGTTATCATCCATAAAATGTACGAAGCCAAGGAAATGGAAGCCACGATCCTTGCAATATGGGGAGGTTCCGCGACCCATCTCGTAGATATCGCTATAGAGTTCAGACACGAAAAGATAGACGTTCTTACCGCAATAGTATTCTGGAATATGGAATAGAAGCATTTACACAGGCAGAAGAATGTTCAGTTTTCATTACTACTGAAGAAAATATCGAGCTAGAAAATGAATGTAATTGAAACAGAGCTATTACTTTAGATAGATTAAAATATCCTTAAAAATGCAGTGAATATTTTTGACTTTCAATAGATGAGATTCGAGAGGCTCTCAAGAAAACTTCTCTTTGGTCTCTATCTTTTCCGTACGTATATCGTAACTACAGCTTAAATAGTATAATATTGTACAGCTTAAATAGGTCCACTAATGGTAGATAAGGTTCTTCTGTCTTACCTTGGCTCAAATAAAACTCTATAGGCACAGCACCACCCGCCCCTGCGTTATAAGTTGCCACTCTTTCTGTTTTTATCGCGTTATGATTATCATACATGGTCAACATGTTGTCTATAACATCGTCTAGAGCTATTAGCAGTATCTACAAAGATATCAGGTTTTCAGAAGTACTGTTATAGGCTTTTTAAATGAACGAAGAATTTACAATCGATATATGTATTTTATTAGGTACCTTTAGTTCTTTGATATGCATGTTAATAAATCTTCCTAGGTGATCGGTAGCTATGTGGACATGTTCATTTATGATATACTGAAACAACAAATGTTTTCTATACTCCTTATGATATAATAAACAGAACATTTAGAACCTGTGTATTGAAAATTTCCAATAAGAGTAAAAATAGCTCATAACGCGTCGTGGTCACCTTTAAAAGTCCACATTACGTGTTATGGCTCTAATTAAAGTGATGTGTCAATCATATAGGTAAAGACCACATACCTGGCTAAATTCGTATCATGGCTGAAATGCTATGGACCACAACGCAATAAGTGCTGTGGCACTGAAGAAATTGCGCCTTCTCAACACGAAAGACAGGCTTTTATAACTTGAAACAATTTGCTGCTTTTAATATTTAGCATACCTAATAATACTGCCTATTACCTGATCTGGAGCTCGTTTAATCTTCATCATTTCTATCTGAAAGTGCGCCAGATGGTCCAGTTTGTCTGTCGGGTCGTGGCCATATATCTCATACGCATCTATTATCATGGCCAGGGTTATGTTGTCACTGGGCTCTTGGCAGCAGGGGTGGTTGCGTATGTCATAAGCATTCTGGAATATATTTGTTGTTATGGCGATGTTGTGTTCTGTCTTTTATAGTTGATAGCTAAGATATAATATATTTTAAATCAATAAATGTCGTACTTGACAGAATCTAACAATTGTATTAGGTAAAATGCTTTTCTTAAGCTGTGGCCTATGCAAGATATTCTATGAAATTTCATGTGTACAAAGTTTACTATAACAAATTAAATTTATTCGGAATCGAAAGTACTTACTATGATAGTAAAATAACATATTAAAATAAACTCTAGCCACCTCCTGCTCAATAAAACCATATCGGAGTCAGTATTGTTGCGAAATACCTACAAAACTTAAGTTATTAAATAATTGCCAATTATATTTGATTTCTTTTCAACAGCGAAATAATAATTGCTTACAAAATAACAGCCAATAAAACTCACTTGTTCACGCAAAAAGGTACATAAAATGTTATGCAAATGTCTCAATTCCTTGGCTTATATTTGGAAAGAAATATCCTTCCAGACTGCTGCTTTCATAAACAGCGTACCATCTCATCAAAAGATGCTAAAATAGGAACATTTTCGGGCAACTATTGTTTTGAAAAATAAGCAATCTGTAACCAAAACTACTCATTTTATCCTAGATTCCGTTCTTACAAAATATATTGCCCTCGAATCTACTACAAATAGGTACCTGAGTTAACGTAGTAACAGTTTAGAAAACTGTGCCTATGTTGCAGTTCAACTCGAAAGTGGAAACTAACTATTGCCTATTGCTTAATTAACTGAAATTAAAAATTATTAAATATTAATGGAAAGGTTAATAGAAATATAATGAAGAATAAATCAGGATAAAATTGTGATGAGCTAGAACTCTCATAAAGGCTGTTTTTACCAATTTATGTTCCTACGTAGCCTGGCGCTAGTATAGCAGTGTTTGATAGATTTTTTTTACGTATCTCGTTCGTTCGTATCTTTATAATTATTTATTCGAAATTAATATTGATCTAGTTACGAATGAAACAATATTTTTATGCTCGTTATACATATGTATGTATATGTATATGTTAGATTATGTTTCAACTGGAATAAAAGTTGTACTAACAAAACGCACTCGGTATGAAAAGACACCGAAATTCGAATGTATTTTCAATAGGTAGGTAGAGCTTATATTAGATAAATCGTATTATTTATATGTACCTACGTATTTGCACATCCATTAGTAAAAATAATACTAATAACAGAAATCTTATTAGTATTATTTTTTAATTAAAAAACGTAGATAGATATGTAAAAGTTATGCAAAGCAGTAGAAAATTATTATTTCAGCTTCGTAAATATGCCTTTTTGAAAAGATATGAATTAAAATTTAAATGTTCTATTCAATAGAGCATTTAAATTCTTATCAATAGAGTCTATTGTGTATAAAAATAATTCTAAAATAATAAAAACAATGCTTAAAAAAATTACAATTCTATTGTATTTATAGCTTATTACTACATGTACTAATTCCCATTTTTAAAGAAACATCACCTACTTATCATTCTAACCCCACATTGCCTGACAAAGTTATACGTTTAATATCGCATGTAATATCTAACTGGTGGTATCGATCGCGTTACTGCGCACAGCATCCGCGTCGCTCTGTTACACCTACAGAGTCCCACCATCTCAACATTATACTCACAATTACCGGATAAAATGTTACAATAAACGCCTCAAACGGTTCAAATCAAACCTAAAATGAACGCGACTCAAATGTTCTAATAGAACACAGTTTCAAATTCGAAAATCGAAGTGTTTAAAAAACGGGCCACAATGGCGATTCCAAAAATTCAAAATGTAATGTGAGTGAACAAAACTAGTGTAACGAAGTCTTCCAATAGAATAATTAAAGTAGATAATAAATTAAATATTATATTTACTATATAAATCGATGTCTTCCTGTTACGTCAATTTTGGATTATATAATTATTGAGAAGTATACATAATATAGATATAAAGGGTAGAAAAACTTCAAGATGAATCTAGGGCGTTTTAAGTTACCGCCTATCAAGAATGTGCTGGATGTCGCGATGCAGACAGTAAGGCAGCAAGTTCCAGACAAACCTGAGACTTCACCGCGCCCACCGCAAAATGTCCGATTTGCTAATGCAGGTAAGACAAAAACTATAGCTATCATCTTAATTCTTGACCAATTTCTTTAAAAAGAAAGAGAAAGAATATTTCGTAATAAAAGATCTAAACTATGCGTTGGAGAGCCTGTTGGGTCATGACATTTTGCAGTGAAAAGAATAGTCAGTCACCTTTGGTATTTTAATAAAAAGACAAGATAATTAACATAATCAATTAATTGATAGGACAACTAAAAGAACTAATTAGCGTCAGAGTCATACTGTCTAATAACTAAAAAAATATGACTAAAAACGAAGACGTGTTTTTTTTGACGTGTAACATTTTTAAAATGATAAAATGGTAACAACAAAATAAAACTGGAGCATTATTTTTAACAGATATGGGCGAAAGCTGTGAGCTATCCACCATGAATGAAACGACATCCCCATCGTACCAATCGACGAATCCTACGAACCCATTTCTGAGCGGTCAACTCCAGGCTGAAGATTCCTTTACCAGCTACCAAAATACGTACCCACAGCAAGATGGAGCGGCTCCAAGGTACTAGTAAATTAATAATAGGTTTTTAAAATATTTTGAAAGCTATTGGGAAATAATTTGATTTAACTGTATGGAACATAATATGTTTTCTTTGTGTTGAAGTTCATTGTTTCTAACAAGTTGGATAGTGTCAATACTCAAAATCTTAACATCCGTAAAATAAAATACAAGACATAAGTATTTGACATTAAAATTCATGCGAATTGTTGGTATTAATTTTTGTCTCTTATATAGGGATGTATATCGTTTTAATTCAAGACGACACTGGTGAGGTTAAGTAAAAAGTAAATTTTTTTACAGAACTCAAAGCATGCAGAGCGTTGATTTCTATGCCTCATCAGAAGAAGGTGGATTTGAAGAAGGTGGTGGTAATCCAGGCCACAAAATCAATGAATTTCAAGCTGCTTGGAACGTTACTAATGCTATTCAGGTAAGTCAAGAAATAAATAATATGAAGCTGATAATATTATTATGTTTTTATGATTAAAATGTTAATTTATTACTTCAATAGGGAATGTTCGTGGTTTCCTTGCCATTCGCTGTACTTCAAGGAGGATATTGGTCTATAGCGGCCATGATTGGCATCGCTCACATCTGCTGTTATACAGGAAA
>CAJQZM010010877.1:0-13942 GCA_907164665.1 Colias nastes | reverse complement strand
GTGCATAATTACGTAAATATTAGGGAAGAAAAAGATAGATATTATAATTATTGTATTTTTATCGATACGTGACTTTACCACTTTGTCAAGCACTAAGCCTGTCAAACTATTTTCTTTTTCATCCTAAAACAAAAAGGTGGAGGTTCTATGCTCGTATAATAATAATTTTAATTTATTTTTGCATATTTTGTGTTTTTTAATTTAATTTAATTTATCGTTTTAAAAATAATTTAGTAGGTATACCTACATACAAGTATTGTAAATTCTGGTTTAAAAGAATTATTGAATATATGTATAATACAAATATCAAGCATCCATACTAATATTATGCGAAAGTAACTCTGTCTGTCTGTCTGTTACTCAATCGCGCCTTAACTACTGAACCAATTTGCATGAAATTTGGTATATAGATATTTTGATACCCGAGAAAGGACATAGGCTACTTTTTACCCCGGGAAATAGGATAGGTTTTATCCCGGAAATCCCACGGGAACGGGAACTATGCGGGTTTTTCTTTGACTGCGCGGGCGAAGCTGCGGGTGGAAAGCTAGTTATAAATAATTTAGGTACATTAAAAAGCCTTTGGCGTCCATAACAAAACAAACTTTCGAAATATAGCACTGATAAAAACGTATTTACCAAGGTGTATTAATTCGGATTGTTTCTTCTTGTAAATTCATATTTAGGCTACACCATTTTTTTATTTTAACGGGTTTTTATCTCAAAATTACCACAAAATCAACTGTGAAAAAAAAGCAAACAGAAATATACAGGCCGAATTGATAACCTCCTCCTTTATTTTTGAAGTCGGTTAAATATCAAAAAGGTAACAGCCCTATAGCTATAATAGTGCTTATGTCATAATTTCATCGCAGGGGCTTAGTTTCCTAACTGTATGTACGTATATATCTGTCAACTGTGGTCTCGGTCAGGCAATGACCTCTAGACAAAAGTTAAAAGCTAAATTCTATCTAGATTGTATTAATTTTGCACATAACGTTAAGCATCTTATTCATTCATTTCATTCACTCATCGTACATATCTACAGTGCAAGTTAACATTATAGTAGTTAGTACCTATGCATATTTTATTATCTGTTCAAATGCCAAAATCATTGCAAGAGAACAAAAAAATTCTGAATAAGTAGTAAGTAGGTATTACTTACTACTTATTCAGAATTTTTTAATCGACAATTAAAGTTCGGAATATGATATTAATGCTTGAAAAGCCAACACGGAAAAGTATTGAAATACGTATCTATTAAACAGTGATGATTTTCCTCAACAGTATGTCTTACACCCATCATTTTATAATCTGTATCAAATTAAAAACAAAAATATTTGACATATGTCATAAATCAGCGGCCGATAATAATCGATTGGTGAAATCGATTACTACTCGTATTGTCTATGCTCGATTTCTCTTATCCATTATGAATATAATCGCAACGTCGATTTATGATGCATTGTTTTGATTGTAAATAATACGTTGCATTGCGTAGTATTAATCTATGACCTCAAGCTCTTTATAACTTATACAATATTAGTCTGAAAGGGGGAAGAAGGAAGGCAAAATTAAAATATAAGTTTTTTGTGTCAACTATTTTGAATTACATTTAATATTTAATAGCATTTCTTATTAGTAGACCTCCATCCATGTAGGTAGTCATAAATGCATAACATCGGTCAATTTTTTAAAAGAATTATATCTTCTCAATGCAAGAATCAAGGTAAAAAAAACATCATACAAATCATACACGAGTTCATGGGTTCATTAAAAACTTTTATGCGAAATAAAATTTTAGGTTCTAAAATATCAATGGGTACAAGATAATTTCAGGGTTTTGAAAAATTATGTTCACGTGCGTGTTTAGTTTTGTGTAAAGTTTGAATGATTGCCTCATTATTTCTTTAATGGCGGATCTGAATTACTCAGTTTTGTACAAAACGTAATTATGGGTAGAATTCGCCGCAGGGTTATGTAGTAAAGGGTTGTGTGGTTGGTTTTATTGTTCACTGTTGCTGCTAATGTTAAGAACAGATAACGAAGGGTTTACGTTCTATTTGCAAAATAAAATACAATGTATGAATAAATAATTAATGTATTAGGCAGTATAAAAACACTGTTCATCTGTTCAAAACTTGACATTAGCAGAATCCGTCCTCAGTGGTTTCGGCAGTTGCCACTAAAGAAAAAAAGAAAGAGTCATCATTGCCAAAAACACATGTATAAAGCTTTCCAAATTAAGTTTTTAAACTAGATTATAATACTCGTATAACATAAAGTTAAAAAGAGGAATCATTAGAACAAGTAAATAAATAATATACCTGAAAGAGAGCGTACCATATAATAGAATTTTTAACTACAATTTTGCTTCATTAGTCAGGGCTATATCCAACTTCTAGTAAAAATTACAGGTACAATAATTAGATTGCAATAGTCATACGCCAGGTACAGAATAACTAAGTCACACTTGATTGAATTTACTAATCCAAATGGACGTTTTATACGATTACACGTATGATAGACATTTCCATCGCTTCTCCTTGTGGATGCGAATCGGTGTGATTGACAGGAATTCCAGTACTTCCGCTATATGGACTGATTGATGTAACGCAATAAGAACGATCATAATTTTTTCGCAGAATTGTTAGGAACTTAAAACGCTTAAATAGCATTATAGCCTAATAACAAATTGTCGGTTAATTCAAATTTATTCATTTCAAAACATATCTAATAGAAATCACTGGATATATAGTTCTTCTACCAATAACCTTTAGGCTTAGCCTTTAGGGTTCTAACCATTTGGGTATTTCTTCATAACACTCAAAGATATTGAACCTTGAATTGATAATATAATATCCATGCAATGTAAGAACTTGAAGGTTTATGGTTTTTTAAAGGGAGTCGTATCGGATATCCTATTCTTGTTGTAGCCTTGTTGATGATTGATGCGTAGTTCCGGATTAGATTTTAATAATTTTAATTGTAAGAAGTATTGTATACATACCTACTCGTAACTATAGGTACGTTACAATACACACTATACAGTTAGATTCCGTATTTATATTTACTCAAGGGACATAACGGTATTAGCAATGATGTCATAAATATTCTGTTATTTTTCCTTTCAGTCTTATGTTGTTTTTGTTCCTTTAATTAACTTGATTACTTAGATGTGATCTAATATGAGATGTGCAGAATAATATTATTAATCCATATTAGGAGTAATTAAGAGGAATATAATGGTAAATTATAATGTTTTTCTTGTGGTGTTTTTAGCTCAGATTCAAGTTAAAAATTATTTTTTGTTCCAAAGCTGTTTGTTATGTCTTTATCGTTTGTTTTCCCTTTTAAATTTCCTATTTCGTAATGATATGCACGAACAAAAGTAATCGAAGATTCGAGATTGATTTATTCTCTATTTTGTACGCTTTTCAAAGAAATTCTTAATTATAAGGCAGTTAATTAGTTTTGTGGCATATTGGATAAGTATTATTAATATTTTCATGGAATATTCGTTTCGCCGAAAGTATGTTTTATGAAATAAGAGTATAATATTATGATGTATTAATTTAAGATGATTAAGCCCATAGTTTCTTAATATGCCTACTTATTAACATTCCAATTTTAACCATTTATTCCTTTAAAAGTAAAATGTGATTGTTTAGTCTCAGACCAAAAAATACTTTTTATTTTTCGAGGCTTTACACAACCAAAATTTATGGTATTGTTACATTGGCCTCTGGGTGAATCAGATCCACGGGGAACAGATATTTAATACATTGATTTAATATACCTTCGACCTTCTTTAAATAAAATATTATACTGTAGCCAAAAAAAGGTAGATAAACAGGGCTATAAGTAATTTATAAATAACTTTCTGAGAAATATTTAATAAGCTGACTTTACAACAATATTTGATTCACGGCCGGTTTGTAATTACACAAATTCTCGTTTACTAATTAATTATAATAATGTATGCGACTGATAGCTCTAACAAAAATTTGAAAAAAAAAAATAACTTGGAATTGTAATTTTGTTAAATAGGAGGTAAAATTAGTAGCAAAAATACATTATTGTTAGTAGGTGTATGTATATGTGTTCTTGTTTCGCTTATTTTTTTTGCAGCTATTTCAAATGATTTCCTCTTTGAGATAAGCATGGATTATTTGTTACTGTACATAATTATATACCTACTTGTAACTAGCTGGGTTAATTAACGGTTATAATAAGTTTTGACTTTATCTACGTGATGTGTGTGTCTGGAATTATTGACGTGCTGGACCGATTTTGATGATGTTCGTGTGTGTATGTAGGTGTTTTGTTTTGTTTGTGTGTTATTTATGATGATGCGTTATTTTACTTTTATAGCGGTTTTGTCTTTGCTAAAGTAGGAGGGAACGAAATAATGTGGGTAAATAAACGCAAAGGTACAAATGTAGTAAAAATGTATTACCATGGACAAATATGGTATTACCTTACATCGAAAATTTTTGATTTGTCAAAACTTTTAAGAACCATTTAAGCAGTTACTAAACCGAATGAGATCTGCGATAAAGCTAAAAACGTAGAAATTATCATTTTAACCGAAACCCACGTTTCACACCACGTTGCCAAAGATCGCGTGACTGTATACTTGTCGGCTTATCGCTAATCAGTTTGTTTGTTTGTACGTGTTTTTCTACACTAAGAGATTTAACAAGGCAACACTGGCATTTTTTCTGGCAATTTCGATGACGTCACACAAGATCCGTTAGTGACGAAGAATTTAGTGCAAAAAGTGACCTGGAAATGTATTTATCCCATCGATATTGGTTTTACTCCGTTAGGCAAATATTTAGTGACCTCAATCTATAGGTACTTATAATATTATTAAGCTGTTGTGTGAGTTTGTTTGTTTGAATTCACTAATCTCAGGAACTACTGGTCAGATTTGAAAAATCTTTTGGTGTTAGATAGACCATTTATCGAGGAATGTTGGCTATATATAATCACGCTAAGACCAACAGGAGCCGAGCAATGCGGGTAAAACCGAGGGGTACAGCTATTATTTAATAAGATAATACGTAATTTTGCCGTAAGATAAATAAAAACGTTAAAAGGCAGTAATTAGTAACGCTTAATAGGTACGTGTTTGTTTAAGAAAACGATATTAGCATAGCTAAATCATTCAATTATCCTTACAACTTTAAAGTAACATGATTTCGTTAAGTAAAAAACACGGAAGCAGGTAAATCTAAACCGATTTAAAATTTTAGTTCATACATATTAATTATTTAAACACGTATCAAAAATTAAGATGAATACCTATGTGTGTGAGACGAACAAAAAACTGGACCGGTTGATCAATAAGAATATTATGTCTGTTATCGATAGCCATATAGAAACAAAAGAAGTAGGTAATTGGATCTTAGGTACCTTTCTTCCGCATAGTGAGGTCAGCCGTGACCAAGGCGAATTCTAGCTAGACGGAGCCGTGAACAAAATATTGTTACATTGATATCGGAATTGATAAAACTATTATCGACTATAAAAAGATCAGTTTTGTAGCCATAAAATAGGAAATATGGAATTCAATAAATATTTTAATGAGCCAAAACTTTATCGAAAAAAATGTTAAATTACTGGTATGATTTACATACCTAATTACTGTATCAGAGATAAGAATACAGTGAAATAAAATGGAAATTAAAGTTACGTGCTTTAAAACATAGATGAATGGATTAGTCTAGATGAAACCGCGATACAGTATTATTCATTGCGCTTTTACCTGCTATTTTTTCAGATATTCTAAATTCTATTGTTGCATGTAAATTGAAGATAGATAAAACGAATACAATCTCATTTAAATGACCTCGCCTACTTTCCTCGGTGTCTTATAGCATTATGATTCCATTATAAAACCATTAGTTGGATAGCTGGGAATCCGCAGTTATTTCTGTATGCCCTTTCGAAATGAAGTCTACACGACACTTGTAGCTTAAGTGCATGACAGTGTTTAACTTTCGATTTTGTGTTGGCGAATTGTAGGGAAACCGCAGATATCATTGGTGCTAAAACTTCAAGAATTTCAATGTAATTAGGTAGTGAACGAACGATTTGCAAATCACTGCAAGCAAACAAGCAAATTCAAAATTGTTACCTACTTAATTCATATTTTTATTCACTGTTTTAAGCTAATTCTTGTATTATCTTTTAGGAATGTATGTAATGTGCTTACATTAAATAAAGTAAAATTATCAGTCCATTCATAATTAAATGAATAAAATAGTAATAATACCTAACTATAGATAACTAACCTGATAATTTGCTTACAAATTACAATGCAAGTGTGTCGTTACAACGATATTAACAATCAATTTTACATAACATTAGCTACCTAGTATTTGTCATACAAGTGCACATTTGTTACTTGCAGCGGTTTGTGAAATATTACTCCACAAAAATCACGATTCCGACATTTCAAACATCGTTATGGGTGGAATAAAGTTGGCATTTATGCGCATACCTTTAGAGTCTTGGGCACCACCGGTTTTGCGTATTTTAAATCACATTTTGGACCTTTTTACCAAGGTTGAAGAGTTAAAATTGCTTGTTTGCTGAGACTACAATGATGTGATAGGAAGGCGAATGTCTCACTTATAGCTTTTAGTAAAGCGTGAACGCCAATAAAATTGAATATTTGTAAGTTCGATAGCAATACTTCTGGTGGTGCGGCGTTAATTTTATATAATCTTCTCTGATTCATTAAATGAAAAAAAAAGACACAGTAAAAACAACATGGCGTCACAGATTATGAATTGATTTTTTTCGACATATTGTATGCTAATTATTTCACACTTATTAAAACTTAATTTTATTAAAAACTTTATGATTTATTAATAATCGTCATATCGTTAGATATTACGTAACCGAAGTAACTTATTCGTAAACAAATACAGATTAATTTATCAAAATTTAATATTTTTATACCTACGTCCATAATTTACTAGATGTAGGAATATGGTTCAACCACGATTTTGTGATAGGAATGGTACCGGTTTTTAATGTTCAAGTTTTACTATGTTACTGTGTCGTATTTAATACTTTCACGATGTTCTAGAAAAGGATAATGCCACTGCACGACATATTCATACATATAGATAAGCGTGAAATGTCATATTGACAGTTTTAATTAAGAAAAAAAAAGCGTGTGCCGAGCACTCATTTCAGAAGTGAAACTTCTTTTGCAAGATTTGAAGATACCAAAATCGTCGCCTCCATGACGTGACGGTATTGCCATGACGCGACCTTGAAATTTTACCTCAACAAGAAGTGTCACTTCAATAAAAATACATAAAATTAGTTGTTATATTATCTGTATAAGTACATCTCTTACATTTTGGTATGTATTCGGATCTAGTGCAGTACATGACCAAAACGAAACAACTCCTTTATCAAAGTTAAATTTCCTTGTAAGCCTCATAAAGGGCACACAAGGACTCAGCTAGACCCGTATGAGGCTAACCAAATGTCTATCTAAACGAGTTTAGCTGGACCTCGACATTTATTGAATATGCAACGATGTCAAATGTCAACAAAGCTATATTATGCTGTTCCTCGTTTAGTTTATTCTTTACATTTATGATAATCATGTTTTTAATGTATTGACTATTGGCGTGCCACAGGGATCGGCTTTTGGTCCTTTGCTTTATAAAGTTGTGATACATAGAAAATGTTTACAAAAATTCCGATTTAAAATAGAAACTAATATAATTTAGTTAATAACAATCTAATATTTCATCAAAGGTATAAGTAAATACCTATGTCTATAATTGTAAACGTGAAAGATATATGAGTTTTTTATGCGTAGAAAACACAAGGTCCATTTATGAAACAAGTTTTGCTAATATAATAGTTACAATGACACGCGAAAGTAATTTTATTGACTTAAGTGTTTTGTCATTCACTTTTATTAAAGTTTCGATTTAATTACTGTGATAATGTGATTGGCTATTGTGTATTCAAATGAGTTATTGAGGCTGGCGGCTATAAGTGGTCGATTAGTTAATATTGTTTGCTATTAATTTATTTTGAATATCATTTCATATTTAGTTATGCTGCGTGAATAATACTTCGATTATAATATTATATTCAGTGCTAATGGCTGTTATTTTGTTGTTAGGCTCTTTATTTTCTTAGACTTAGTCTTATTAGGTAATACATAGTTGAACAATAAGGCAAACTAAAATAAAAATAGCTTAGGTAATATTTTTATATTTCTACGCGAAAGAAGTAATAAGAAAATAGGACTAACATTTCTTCAGATTCCTTGTATATTTTACCTTTAAAACACAACTGGTTTGGGCTTGTCCAAAGGCTTAATGGATGATGATACTGATTGCTCACCACCAGATGACTCACGCCTTATTTACATATTAGATACAAATACAATTACCAAGTTGAATATCGCAAATATTGCAAAAAATATTTTTGTTAACCAGAAGAAAACATGTTAACGTCAGTCATTCAGACAGTCACTACCTTAAATACCCAAACTATAGAACTACACTCCCAAAAGAGTTCTCACGCCGCGCATCAAACGAAAGTGAAAACGTACTTTTAATTAATTACATCTGCACAAATTAACTTCAAAACTTCTATGAGCGATGGCGCAACACTTTCATTACTTATGCACGAGACCGTCAGACTATTACGCGTATAATCTCGTTTTATTTACAAACGACGCCATTGTAAAGGTCTGGGAATCGAGATCTCGGATGATTGCGAAAAATCCGATCGTACTTTCATCTTTCTCACTTTTGTTTTTGTGCTGCTTTCACACAGTATTCATATTTGTGCCCAAATATAATTCAAGGAGTTAATGTAATAAAGCGTTGTGTAACATCGCGGTTATTATGTGTTCAGTGTAAACATGCGATGGGAATTTAAACACGATAAATTCTAATATTATTATAATGATTGTTGAGTAAGATGTTTAGCGTTACATACGTTTTATGTGTACAGTAGAATCCCGATTATCCGGATCAATTAAAACCAGGGGTATTCCGTATAATCGAAAATCCGGATAACCGATTTCAAAGCAAATCAAATAATATTTAAGTTTTAATAATTTTTTATTATGTAATTTTTACTTAGATAATACGATATATAAAAAACGAGCTATAACGATAGATAATGAATTACATAATACCTATGTAATTTAAAATTTTGGTTGGAAATAACTTGTTATAGATTTTTGACGTAATGAATCACATCTTTTTCTCGCAGCCAAGTCCCTGATGCGCTTCAGTTGTAACAACTGTATGGAATCCGATTCGTCCTGTCTTTCAAACCACTTAAAAGCAACATCTAGAGCTTCAAAAGCTTCTGCGTGAGATGGTACTTGACATACATCCCCAGTTTCAGTCTCTTCTTCATCTTCTCTCTCGTTACTGTTTAAATCCTCAATGATTTCTTCATCAGTTAATATTTGGAATCCAGGATCTTCACTATCGCAGTTCAGCCACTCTATAACATTCTCTTCATCGCACCCTTCACCAATGCTAAGAATTTTCATTGCTTCGGTTATTTCTTTAAAATCGTCGTGCGGTTTAATTGAAGAATCAGAAAGAGTTAATTTTAATAATTTATTCCATGCCCTTTTTAATGTTTGCATTTCCATAGAATTCCACGCTTCTACCAGCATATAACAACAATCTTTTAAATTAATTTCTTTAAAAAACTTTAACACCGTTTCTATTTCACTGTCGTCTGCTGATAAAAGACGACGCAGTAGCTGCTTTCTGTATAAACGTTTTAAAGTTTCAATGACACTTTGGTCCATAGGTTGCAATATCGATGTTACGTTAGGGGGTAAAAACTTAACCGTGAACTTCCCATTTTCTCGATTTAGTGTTTCAGCGGAAGGGTGCGTTGGCGCATTATCTAATAACAACAATACATCGCCCTCTTTTCCCACGTCCTTTTGAAATTTCTTCACCTCAGGAATAAACGTATTTTCATACCAAGTAAGAAAAATATCTGTGTTCATCCACGCTTTTTGTTGGTTAGCGTAAGTTAAGGGTATTTTAACATTTTTGAAACAGCGCGGATTTTTTGATTTACCAATAAGTAGCAGTGGCAATCGATGTGTTCCTTTAGCGTTTGCGCAAACCATAACTGTAACTCTGTCCTTACTCACTTTGTGCCCCGGTGCTGCATTTTCACGTCGCGATGCTAATGATCTGCTTGGTAGAGCTTTCCAATTAAGACCTGTTTCGTCCGCATTGTATACAAAATCTAAATCGTATTTTTTTTCATCTAGAAATTCTTTTAACTCGTCTACAAAAGAGTCGGCTGATGCAACGTTAGCAGACAGTTTTTCTCCTTGAATCTCCAGTTCTCGAATTCCATGTCTGGATTTGAATCTTGCTAACCATCCACAGCTCGCCTTGAAAGAAGTATCACCACCAAGTTTTTGATTAAAATCCAATGCTTTTTCACATAACAGAGGTCCAGATATGGGCTGACCGCATGCTCTCTTTTGTAAAAACCAAGTAAAAACTGCATTCTCCAGAATTTCATTTTGAGCTTTTTTCATGACTTTACGTTGCGAGCTTCCATCTTCTTGCTCAAGCGCGCAGGTGAATTTCATTATGGAATCAGAATTCTTTTTAATATCTGATATCGTAGAAGTTCCGACACCATATATTTGTGCCAACTTACTGCCAGATTCACCATTTTTTATACTCTCAATTATCTTCATTTTGTCTTTAAGAGACAACACTACTCTATTTCGCTTGGACATTTTAAATTTCCAACATGAAACGTAAACAAAAATAAAAGACAACCTTTCAGTTGAACGCTATCAAAGAAAATGAAACAATAACAAACACTATCCCGCAAACAAATGAGAGCGGGAGTAAACTTGTCGTAACATGCTCGTTGCGCCGTCAAAACATTTTTAAATTAATAATTATTAGAGCCGAGGCGAATGAGTCCGGATAATCGGATGTTCGGATAATCGATGTTCGGATAATCGGGATTCTACTGTACATTGAACAATAGTTCGGAGAAATATTAAGAGGTTGGTAGTTAAAGATTCTGCTTGGTATGAAACTGCAGACACATAAATTGCAAAGTAATTATATTTAATGTAAGTTATAAATAATGTAAATGCAAATTATAGTTCATAATCCTTGAATGGAATGGTAAATAAAACTAAAATCATAAAACGCTTTTAGTGTGTTGACCTTTCGTTTTTATTATGATGAAAATTTATAGATATCTGAACTTCTAATTTATAACAATAGATATTTATGGATGAAAATAAATTAAAATTCGAAATAAAAGACAATCAAATATTAAGTATGGACGATAAAGCCTTAAATTGAAGCAGTAAATTATCGGATAAACTTTGAGAGATTTTACAAGGTTTTCAGCAATCTTTTTAATCTGAATAAAAAATATGATGCAATCAGATAAATTATGAATCAAATATACCTATTACTAACCGCTTCCCCGGCATAAAATAAAACCTTTATCATATTATAAACAGAATACAAAGCTGAGAATTATCAAAAAGGTGGTGAAACATTTAAACGGTAACACAAAATAACATTTAAAAATACCTTCATCTCTGTAAAAGTGTCTTATGTAATACAAACAGACGGAACTATAGGATGTGAAACGAGAATAAAGAAACAATGAACGGAGGTGAAGCGGTTACCTCGACTTGATTGATAGGTACAAAATGTATGTGTATTTAAAAAATTACTAATGTTTGATAACAAGTCATTTTAGCTATTAAATGTGACCTTACTTTGTTTGAAACATGAAATTATATCGTTTAAAACATATGAGGTTTAGAATTGATAATTAAAGCGGTTGGTTCAGTAATTATATGGGGCATTAATTCAGTGGACGACCGTTTTATATGGGAAGGTAGCGTAATAAACAAAATGTACGTAAGTTGGCAAAATAATGAAATGCTCATTAAAGTGATGAAAATATCCGTTGTTTATTATGAGGGTATAATGCTATTAATAGGTTTTGTAACCCTACAATATGTACTGTATAGTCTGTATATAGGTCATCCATACAGTACATATTTTAGGGTTATGAATACATCGAATGCATTTTCTTTATATTATATTTTTTGTGTTACTTTTAATAAACAATTCCTTCATCAGAATTTACACAATTACTTGTGAGCATTTCTTTATTTATTTCTAATTACACATGTCTAATATCAGCATAATGTCAAATATTCAGGTCACGCAATCATCTGAAGTCAAAAATGGCATTGAAAAACAGTTCCCTATAATTCTTGGTAATGTTGTCGGTTCCGGAGCTCAAAGCGTGTCGGATAGCGTCATGGGTACTAATCAGAAATTTCCGTCCCTTAACATGATGGCAATGATCGGTGTAAACATTTCAATTGAGCCACTGTTGTTGGTTGGAATAATTTTGGTCATTAGGTTTTTGCGGGAGATGAGTTACTGGCAATTAACAATTGTGTCTTTTTCGACCTAACAATTTTATTGAGCTGGTTACCTTTTGCCCCGGTTGCCAGAGATTCTTGATAAGTGATAAGGCCGCCTTATAAACTATTGTGTGTTTTTGTGTACAATTGCAACAAAGCTTCCTTTATTTGATTGAAGAGTTAAATAATTAAGAGAAGATTATATTTGTTATAATATAGAATTTACTGAAATTTTAATTATATTTTAATGTATTATCTTTAAAATGATCGATAACATAGTATCTACGCTAGTCATAATATTTACACATAAATAATAAAGCACGCAAACATTTCTCGTTTATAAATTGTTACTTGCGGTTTCACCCGTATGGCAATTCTGGTCCTTGGGTGATATTTTGCAACTTATTGCAATGATATTATATTTTATTGAAATCGTTTGTCCAGTTTGTCTTGGTTGAATTTTATATAGTTACTTAAATTTTATTTTAATCTTCTTACTGTTTAATATTATCTACTTATTTTAATGCTTCTTTTCTTAGTACTGAATGTGAAAGAAAGCAATCTACTTAATTGATTTTGTTAATGCTTCTTTTCTTAGTACTAGATGTGAAATCAATATTTAGCGCAGATCTAGTACTAAGGTTCATTATATCAATTGATTTGAGTTCATTAGGCAATTGGTAGTCTTTTTTATTGTACTTAAAGAAGGAAACTGTTAAAAAACTGTTTATTTATTTATTTATTTATTTATTTAATTTATGGAACACACAACAATAAATACACATTACATTATATATAAGAAGACATTATCTAATTAATTTTATCTAATGTATTTATCAATTATAGGTGTACACAACATTCGCATTAATAACACTTATACAATTAAACATAAACGAAAGAAAAACATAATCAATATACTACATAATTTTATACGCTACTGGAAAAACTGTGGATAATTTTATGCTTATACTGTGCGAGAGATCCAAAAAATATGTCAAGATCTGGTAAGAGCATTATTTGTTGGTTATAAGTAGCACACATTCTAGATAATGGAGCATGTTTGCCTAGGTTAGTTTTACAAGCTGGAACACAAAAAAGGTTTTTTACCGGTTTTCTGGGAAAGCCATACGGTATCTGAAAAGCGATGTTAGAAATAATGTCCTCGCAGTCAACAGCACCGTTTACACATTTATGGAGAAATAGTAAATCGTGTAATTTGCGGCGGTCGCGTAACGAAATCATTTTAAAAAAATCTAAGCGTTCACCATATGGGCAGCGATGTGATATACCTCGAGAGGTAAAAGCCAAGTGTCTCGTGAAGGAACGCTGAATAGATTCAATACGCTGCGAATGTACGGCATAGTAGGGATTCCATACCACTCCATCCATACCAAACTCGAGGTGACTGCGAACCAGAGAATTATAAAGAACTATTTTAGTTGATGTCTTAAAATGTGAGTCATGTCTTTTAAT